>JACVVK020000371.1:562500-570000 GCA_018292915.2 Batillaria attramentaria
TGCCCCGTGTTTGATATCACCCTTACGTGGTGGAAAAGGACGTTAAACTCCCAAACATCCCCCCTCTCCGTCTCCAATACGTTCGTGGTTTTGTATACATGTCAACTCGTTAGGTAAACACAACTGACCACAGAAGCCGCAGTATTTGGGACAGACAACGCTGGCGTAGGCAGCAGTACACACGTCCTGGATATCTTCACACGTCACACCCGGCGCTGTCTGATCCACACACGGACCTGACCAGGTAGTAGTCGCTGTCCGTGATGGTGGTGTTGTTGTAGTAATTTGCGTAGTGTGGTGGGTGGAGGTTGTAGGATGTGACACGACTAGCCCTACACACAAACAGAAAATGACATCTTTAGTGTTCATCGTCTTCTATACCATCATATTTCCAATCAACAACTTCAGATAGTAGTTATAATCACCACACCCCAGTCAACAACTTCAGATAGTAATAAGTACCATCAAATTAACTACTTCACAATAGCACGTCTATAGTTATTAGAACCACCATACCTCAGTCAACAATTTCACACTAGCTTTCACCAAAAACTTCACATGTTCTTCTCCAGAAATACGTGAAGTACATACTGCATGTGTTGGCCGTGCTGTCGCATTCTGTGTTCGTCACACAGCTACCTGTATTTCCAGTACAGTCCTTTCCTAGGCTTAGTTCTGTAACACAAACGAAAAATCACATATCTTTAGTTCACGTCGTCTTCAATGCCATCAGATATAAAACTAACTACTTCACAATAACACGCTTCTTCCATACCATATCTAAAGTTAACTACTTCACAATAGCACGTCTACAGTAATTAGTACCATCGTACCTCAGATCAATTTCACACAAGCTTTCACCCAAACACTTCACGTGTTCTTCTCCAGAAATACGTGAAGTACATACTGCATGTGTTGGAAGTGCTGTCGCATTCTGTGTTCGCCACACAGCTACCTGTATTTCCAGTACAGTCCTTTCCTAGGCTTAGTTCTGTAACACAAACACAAAATATGTATCTTAGTGCACGTCGTTTCCTGTACCATCATATCTAAAATGAACTGCTTACAAAAATTGTTTCCAAAACACTTCATATGTTCGGCTTCCCCTGAAATACGTGAAGTACATACTGCATGTGTTGGAAATGCCCTCGCATTCTGTGTTCGTCACACAGCTGCCTGGATTTCCAGTACAGTCCTTTCCTAGGCTTAGTTCTGTAACACAAACACAAAATATGTATCTTAGTGCACGTCGTTTCCTGTACCATCATATCTAAAATGAACGGCTTACAAAAATTGTTTCCAAAACACTTCATATGTTCGGCTTCCCCTGAAATAGGTGAAGAACATACTGCATGCGTTGGTAGTGTCATTTCACACAAGCTTTCACCTAACTACTTTGCATGTTCTTCTCCAGAAATACGTGAAGTACGTACTGCATGTGTTGGACGTGCTATCGCATTCTGCGTTCGTCACACAACTGCCTGTATTTCCAGTACAGTCCTTTCCTAGGCTTATTTCTGTAACACAAACAGAAAACATGTATCTTAGTGCACGTCGTCTCTTGTACCACCATATATCTAAAATGAACTACAGTACTTACAACAGCTGTTTCCAAAACACCTCACATGCTCTTGAATTAAAATACGTCTGTAACACAAACGGAAAACACGTGTCTTTAGTGCACGTCGTCTCTTGTACCACCATATATCCAAAATGAACTACTTACAACAGCTGTTTCCAAAACACTTCACATGCTCTTGACTTAAAATACGTCTGTAACACAAACGGAAAACACGTGTCTTTAGTGCACGTCGTCTCCTCAGTATAGTAATCAGTACCATCATACATCAACCAACAATTTCACACAAGCTTTCACCTAACTACTTCTCATGTTCTTCTCCAGAAATACGTGAAGTACATACTGCATGTGTTGGAAGCGCCCTCGCATTCTGCGTTCGTCACACAGCTGCCTGTATTTCCAGTACAGTCCTTTCCTAGGCTTAGTTCTGTAACACAAACGGAAAACATGTATCTTTAGTTCAAGTCGTCTTCCATACCATCATATCTAAAGTTAACTACTTCACAATAGCACGTCTACAGTAATTAGTACCATCGTACCTCAGTCATCACTTTCACACAAGCTTTCACCCAAACACATCACATGTTCTTCTCCAGAAATACGTGAAGTACATACTGCATGTGTTGGAAGTGCTGTCACATTCTGCGTTCGTCACACAACTGCCTGGACTTGCAGAACAGTCCTTTCCTAGGCTTAGTTCTGTAACACAAACGGAAAACATGTATCTTTAGTTCACGTCGTCTTCCATACCATCATATCTAAAGTTAACTACTTCACAGTAGCACGACTATAGTAATTAGTACCATCGTACCTCAGTCATCACTTTCACACAAGCTTTCACCCAAACACATCACATGTTCTTCTCCAGAAATACGTGAAGTACATACTGCATGTGTTGGAAGTGCTGTCACATTCTGTGTTCGCCACACAGCTGCCTGTATTTCCAGTACAGTCCTTTCCTAGGCTTAGTTCTGTAATACAAACAGAAAACATGTATCTTAGTGCACGTCGTCTCTTGTACCACCATATATCTAAAATGAACTACTTACAACAGCTGTTTCCAAAACACTTCACATGCTCTTGACTTAAAATAACACAAACGGAAAACACGTATCTTCAGTGCACGTCGTCTCCTCAGTATAGTAATCAGTACCATCATACATCAACCAACAATTTCACACAAGCTTTCACCTAACTACTTCTCATGATCTTCTCCAGAAATACGTGAAGTACGTACTGCATGTGTTGGAAGCGCCCTCGCATTCTGCGTCCGTCACACAGCTGCCTGTATTTCCAGTACAGTCCTTTCCTAGGCTTAGTTCTGTAACACGGACGGAAACCATTTATCTTAGGTGCATATTTTCTTTTATTCCATAATACCCAGTCCGCAAGTTCACACCGCATAGACTTTCACCAAAACACTTCACAAGTTTGTTTTATGTCCTCGCATGCTGGGTTCGTCACACAGTTGTGTGAACTTGCAGTAAAGTCCTTTCCTATCTCTGTAACACAAACGGAAAACGCGTATCTTCAGTCACGTCGTTTTCTATAGTAATTAGTACCTTCATACCCCAGTCAGCAATTTCACACAAGCTTTCATCCAAACACTTCACATGTTCTTCTCCAGAAATACGTGAAGTACATACTGCATGTATTTGAAGTGCCGTCACATTCTGTGTTCGTCACACAACTGCCTGTATTTCCAGTACAGTCCTTTCCTAGGCTTAGTTCTGTAATACAAACAGAAAACATGTATCTTAGTGCACGTCGTCTCTTGTACCACCATATATCTAAAATGAACTACTTACAACAGCTGTTTCCAAAACACTTCACATGCTCTTGACTTAAAATACGTCTGTAACACAAACGGAAAACACGTATCTTTAGTGCACGTCGTCTCCTCAGTATAGTAATCAGTACCATCATACATCAACCAACAATTTCACACAAGCTTTCACCTAACTACTTCTCATGTTCTTCTCCAGAAATACGTGAAGTACATACTGCATGTGTTGGACGTGCTATCGCATTCTGTGTTCGCCACACAGCTGCCTGTATTTCCAGTACAGTCCTTTCCTAGGCTTAGTTCTGTAACACAAACGGAAAACATGTATCTTTAGTTCAAGTCGTCTTCCATACCATCAGATCTAAAATTAACTACTTCACAGTAGCACGTCTACAGTAATTAGTACCATCGTACCTCAGTCATCACTTTCACACAAGCTTTCACCCAAACACTTCACATGTTCTTCTCCAGAAATACGTGAAGTACATACTGCATGAGTTGGAAGTGCTGTCACATTCTGTGTTCGTCACACAACTACCTGTATTTCCAGTACAGTCCTTTCCTAGGCTTAATTCTGTAACATAAACACAAAACATTAGTGCACGTCGTTTCCTGTACCATCATATCTAAAATGAACTGCTTACAAAAATTGTTTCCAAAACACTTCATATGTTCGGCTTCCCCTGAAATAGGTGAAGAACATACTGCATGCGTTGGTAGTGTCATTTCACACAAGCTTTCACCTAACTACTTCGCATGTTCTTCTCCAGAAATACGTGAAGTACATACTGCATGTATTTGAAGTGCCGTCACATTCTGTGTTCGTCACACAGCTGCCTGTATTTCCAGTACAGTCCTTTCCTAGGCTTAGTTCTGTAATACAAACAGAAAACATGTATCTTAGTGCACGTCGTCTCTTGTACCATGATATATCTAAAACAAGATGGCCACTGACCAGCGCAATATGTTGTTTCCATTTAATCACCTGCTGTCGTCACGGTCGTTCTTTTGTAATGCCATGTATTCGGGAGGACACACACACACACACACACACACACACACACACACACACACACACACACACACACACACACACACACACACACACACACACTACACTCTCTCTCTCTCTCTCTCTCTGAATGGAAACAACTGACCGGACTTGTCAGACCAATCTTGGTTTTGACGTCAAGTTGTTTTCTTTGAAATCTATGACGTTTTCCTCATTGGGATGACGCATAATACATTTGACGTAATAACTTTGACTCGGATACAATTCTTGCAATGAAAGCAGCCCCATGAAAATTGAAGTGTTGCTGCTGCGCAGTGTAATGATCGAATTTATACCGGCTCAATGTGTTTAACAGACAAGTCTGCGCGGCGAACGTTTTTTCACTATGTGTTATGTCTGCTGCGCGCGCGCGCACACAGACACACACAGACATACGCGCGCACGCACGCACGCACGCACGCACGCACGCAGACTTGCGCGAGCCGCGTTTGTGCATGTGCTCCATTGAGACCTATGTGGTGTTCTCTCACTCTACTATGCTATTGAGTGAGAGTCAGTGGGAAAAACAAAGCTCACTACATCAATGAAACTTCCGCTTTCCCCGTCTACAAATAGAGAACTTCCGAAAAGTGACGACACACCCCCACGTCAATCAAACATGACGTCGGCAAACTGACGCTGATACAGTTTTGCGTCAGTGCGCGTGTGCCTTTTCTGCGATGTTTGTGAGGCGTGTGGCTTGTGTAAAGGAAATGTGCTTCGAGTACAAATTTTCGAGTCAACTGACGACAACGGCTGCAGTGAATTTTTCTAATTTTTTTGTATATTTTTTATGGCACCCCAGGCTCATTATCTATGTATAGTAGGAGCGATTTTGAGATCTAAAGTGTGTTCACCAGCACTTTCATCAGGTACGGCTTACGCCAAAAGTATAAAAGCGACAACCTCCACAATTCACTCAGTTGAGAGTCCGTATTCATGCTATCTATGTCCCAAAAATGGAGTGGTTTAGGTAAATATTACGCCTTTAAACGCCAGAAAGCCATTTTTTTTAAAAGGGCGATAACTCGCAAATCATGTGTGCAATCGTACCTGAATCGGGCCTTCTATTCAACAATCTTGATTCGTTTAGAAACCCCAAATTTGAAATCGATCGGTTCAGTATTTTCGGAGAAATAGGCATCTGAACTGGGTTCACATGCAATGTCAACTCAGGCTCGGTTTACATGAAAACTATAAGAGCGACCATTTTCTAGTAGTGAATCTGTTCAGAGTCCGTATTCAAGCTATCTACTGCCAAAAAATTGAGTGATTTAAATAAATATTACGCCTGTAAACGAAAGACAACCAACTTGTCTCAAAAGGGCGATAACTCCCAAATCACTTAAGCAATCATCACACGCTTGAATCGTCTAATGTAACATTTTGATAAATTTGGATACCCCAAATTTGAAGCCATTCGGTTAAGTATCTTCGAAGAAACGGGCCCGGACACAATTCACACACACACACACATCCATACAGACGGCACTCAGTGAGGAGAAGAAGCGCGTTCGGAACAGCATACATGCCAGCATCGATGACGCAGGTTTTCTTACGTCATTGTCAGAGTTACACTTGCATAATCGTCTCTGCGGGAGATCGGCAGTGACGTGCGTTTGTGCCACAGATGCTTGCCTATGAACGTGGAAATTTTAGCCCGTCCTATTATGTTGTTTCCATTACTATGGAAACAACATAATGAACTACAGTACTTACAACAGCTGTTTCCAAAACACTTCACATGCTCTTGAATTAAAATACGTCTGTAACACAAACGGAAAACACGTGTCTTTAGTGCACGTCCTCTACTCAGTATAGTAATCAGTACCATCTTACATCAACCAACAATTTCACACAAGCTTTCACCTAACTACTTCTCATGATCTTCTCCAGAAATACGTGAAGTACATACTGCATGTGTTGGACGTGCTATCGCATTCTGTGTTCGTCACACAGCTGCCTGTATTTCCAGTACAGTCCTTTCCTAGGCTTAGTTCTGTAACACAAACGGAAAACATGTATCTTCAGTTCATACCATTATATCTAATACCAGTCCATACCATTATATCTAAAATCAACTACTTCACAATAGCACGTCTACAGTAATTAGTACCATCGTACCTCAGTCATCACTTTCACACAAGCTTTCACCCAAACACATCACATGTTCTTCTCCAGAAATACTTGACTGAAGTACGTACTGCATGTGTTGGAAGTGCTGTCGCATTCTGCGTTCGTCATACAGCTACCTGTATTTCCAGTACAGTTCTTTCCTAGGCATAACTCTGTAACACATACGGAAAACAATTATCTTCAGCCACGTTGTCTTCTACAGAAATTAGTACCATCATAGCCCCATCAACAACTTTGCACTAGCTTCCAACAAAACAGGGGGAGCCGGTGTGGCCGAATGGAAGTGCGTTGGACTTCTAATGCTCGGATGTGTTCGTATCCCGGCTAGGGCCAAATATCTGTGCTGGTTATTTTCATCGTTGCCCCGTCTTTGATGTCATCCGTATGTGGTGGAAAAGGACGTTAAACACCCACCCACCCACCCACCCACCCCCACCAAAACAGTTCGTGTGCTGTAGCTGTACAGTTCTGTCCTTAGTTTAACTATGTAACACAGACGGGGAACACGTATCTTCAGTCATGTCGTCTTCTACAGAAATAAGTACCATCATAACACAATCAAAAACTTCACACTAGTTTTCACCCAAACACTTCACATGTTCTTGTCCTGATATACGTGAAGTACATACTGCATGTGCTGGAAATGTCCTCGCATTCTGTGTTCGTCACACAGCTGTGTGGACTTGCAGTACAGACCTTTCCTAGGCTGATCTCTGTAACACGGACGAAAAAATACAATATATCTTCAGCGCACATCTTCTTTTATTTTATAATCACCATTCAACAACTTCACACTATCTTTGGTTAGAGCACTTCACATGATCATTTTTGAAATAGGTGAAGCACATATTGCATGTGCTGAAAGCTCCCTCGCATTCTGCGTGTTGTGTGACTTGACGTACAGACCTTTCCTTGGCTTATCTCTGTAACACAAACGGAAAACATGTA
>JACVVK020000371.1:575000-627500 GCA_018292915.2 Batillaria attramentaria
GTTTTTTTCCGGAACGAACTGTAAATATCATCTCATGGATATCATTGACATTAATAATAACATCAACTGAACTTAGCGAATGAAGGAAATTCAAAGTTTTAAATTAACATGCACTGAATGCTGAGTGGTAAATCTACAGGAAAATGCTCGAGTGGAAGAACACCTCTAACACTCAAAATACTTGTGCGACACGATACGTTGCTGTAGGTTCGAAAAAGTTAGGATTGGCACAACTCTGAACGCAATTCAAAGACGTTAGGTGGTCGTGCAAACGAGGTGATCGTGCACGGTCCAAACCTTCTTCTGTACGTTCGAAACAATCTATCTTACATAGTCCAGATTGTTAGAGCTCTAAATGCGATACAAGGACGTCAGGTGGTCGTCCAAACGAGGACAACCTGCACGGTCCAAACATTTGAAAGTTGGTCGAGTCATAGTCTGTTCAAAGAAAGTCGCATTTCTCCAATATTAGAGGCCACAAAGTCGCGAAAACGGTCGCCATGGCCAAATAAAACATCCTTTTGTAGCCGAGTGGTTTCTCTCGCCCACTACCCCAGGTTCTCCGGCCAGCTGTGTGCCGCCGGCTTTGTTCGCCTGTAGGCTACCGCACGCGTGCAGCGTTGTGGATCCCGATAGCCAAGTGTCAGTTGTGTTTGTTTGTGTCCATTTAGTGCTAAATATCTCCACAGTCACTTAACCTAAAGTTATCATGTAAACTATAGTAGTTTCAGAAAATACAAACTCTAGGGTAGTGGGCGAGAGGGTCCAAACCACTCGCTTACACTTTTATCTGGCAAATACCTTAGAGATTCGAAAGCGGCAGTTTTTCATCTCAGCGGAGTTACAAATAATATTATAGAGGGTTAAAGTCCCTGTCATTATAGAGTTCTTACCGCAGGCTGGATTGCAGGTCTCTGCGCAGATGATCTTGCCGAACTGGTCTTGGCAAATACCAGGAATCATTCTACATTTGAGAGCTTCAACATGGTCCCGACACTGAAACTGCTGCGACGTTGTGTGGCTGTGCGTGGGGCGTTCAGTAGTTGAGTATTGTCCGGTTGGATTCACTGGGAAAACATTGACAACAACCGATTAGGTTAATTATATATGCACACCGATACTGGCAGGCTATCGAGGAGTACCGGGAGAGAAGAAAGTCTACCGTTTGTTTACTCACAACTGAATCTGTATTCAGTGATGTGCTTTGGTGGTTGTGTGAGCTTGACTAAGTGATATTGCTCATGTGTGAATGTGCTGTCCTTTTCAATTACCTTATCTTAAAAATTGTTTTACGAAGTAGGGTGGGAGTGGAAAGGGTGTGTGGGGGGAGGGGGGGGGGGGGGTGTCACTCAAAGTTTACCGGGTATACAACCCTAGATCTGCCTAGAACTTACTCCCTGGGCTGACTCGTATATAATCTGCTCAAGAACGATTCACGTGATACACACTCCATCCAATAAAATTGAGAGGAAGCAAGACTGGCGAAGTCCTCCCCCCCCCTTCCAGTCCCCACCCCCCAACCCGCCGAGGGGGCGTATCTGCCAGCAGGACCCTCACAGCTCCATGGTGCAATGGAAATATGAGTTCGGACCCTTGAACAGGGGTCCATGTTGTGCAGTGGCCAGTGTGGACAGCTGTTGAGGTCTTGGCGATCTCTTCAACACACCATCGGGCATACCTGAAGGTGGGGGTGGGTGAGGGTGGGTGTTTGGGGGTTTAACGTCCTTTTCCACCACATACGGGTGATATCAAAGACGGGACAACGATGAAAAAGCCAGCACAAATATTTGGCCCCAGCCGGGATACGAACTCACGACCCGAGCACTGGAAGTCCAACGCTCTACCATTCGGCCGCTCCGGCTCCCCACCTGAAGGTGGCACAGCTGTGAGTGCGAATGCACCATATTACTGTGGTTTCGTATTTTGGGGCACACACGAGTCGTACTTTTCGCTGCTGCAATCACTTTTTGTACACAGTTAGAACAGACCAGACACGCGCATGTAAAAATAACTCGATCCTCAGTCTAAGGTCAGCAGGTCGGTCAAGCTCAGCCAATGGAAAATCACGTTCCATTACTCACGTTCCACTCCGCCACAGAATCTCGGGCAAATAACAGGACCATACGTATCCTGACATATTCCCGGTACAGCAAAACAGTTAAGGCCGTTGATGAGATGGTCCACATTTTCTACTGCAGATCTCAGAGATACGTCTTTCAACACATCCACGTTTTCTGGAAAATGTCGTCATAAAACTTTCGGTTACGTACGTAATAGGCATCTGTAATTACCAACTTACCATGAAAGATAACAATAAATGATACGAAAGAAAGTAATGATAATAATATTCCAAACACTGTTTGTTGTACTCCTGTTTGTAAACACTGTTTGTTGTACGTTGTTTTACTCCTGCTATGTCGCTCTCTTCGTGCACTGTGACTCGCAGAGAAGACACGGGATACAACAGAATACAACTCCAATACTTTATTAACAGAAGATGCGCGGAGAACAAATTCATGAAAGAAGAAGAACCCAGAACACTGTGCAGGGCTGCTTATATGCTAAACAGGTCAGATCTAGAACATTCCTCAACTTACTGGCAAGTTCGAAATCTTTCTAATGTGACGTAATCTACTGGCGTTACTGCTCCAGCATGTTCAGGGATGGTCTAGAAATTTCCATCGAAATGCAGTCGCTTTTCGCGATCTCTACAACACTATTCGAACCAGAAATCTTGAAATTAAATTTGAAAATGTACACTTTTTTTCAATGAATTCAGTTTTTGCTGTCCCTTCTATAGTAGTACCATAGTATGTCAAGACACGTGACTTGTACAGATGAAGCAGTGAATGAGGCTTCAGGACTCCTCGGAATCTATACCTATTACTGTGTGCTTTCAATTCAATTCAATTCACTTCAAACGACTTTATTGTGTCCATCAAGAACAAATTTATTTTTTTTGTTCAGGGGCAAGAATAAATAAAATAAAATAAAATAAAGGGTTAACTGGGTTCCGCATATGGATAGATTAATGTCTGCTTTCACAAGAAGCTGGGTTTTTCTATATTGATAGATTACTGTGCTTTCACAACAAACTGGGTTCCGCAATAGCATCATTATAAGATACTGGCTGGGGACAGTGTTTGCCGACACTGGTAAATGCTAAATTAGTAAAACGTGAAGAATTTGACTCCAAGGTATGACAAAGCTGTAAGACTGAAAACGTTTTAATTTCAAGTAGAATCTGCACACACACACACACACACACACACACACACACACACACACACACACACGCGCGCGCGCGCGCGCGCGCGCGCACGCACGCACGGAAGACAAACACACTGACGCACGCAGACGTTTTCCGTTTTGAAAATGCTCGGCTTACCTCCAGAGATCCTCACAACCACAAGAAGACACGCGACCAGAGCAGAAAACATCATCTGTGCACGCCCCATGATCATTTGATGTTCAAGCACACGCCGCATAGGTTTTAGGACACTCGGCCCAGCGACCTCATTTTCCCCCTTTCTTATCTTCGCGTTTGCATTTTAGTCTGCTGGTGCATGAGTGCTACTTAACTCTCTCTTTGCTGACTTTTTTCCCCAGTAACACGCTAACAGAGGGTTGCTTGCCTTTGCCTGGTACACACCTGTTTTGCTAGCACTGTATTTACTCTCTTTATTATATCATGGCTGAGAATAAAATAATAATAATTAGAAGAAAAAAACAGGAAGTTTGCAGACCATTGCAGCCAAGCGTTGTGAACGTGAACGCCCCAAATGGACCTTAGCACAGAGAGAGTTAATCTCACAATTCTAAGATCTGTCGAGACTGGGCTTCGTATTTAATTGCTGCTTCGTGTATTCGTACCAGCAGAACACACGAGCGATGACTTCTCTTGTACATACTGTCCTGGACATGAGCAGGGCAATTCACTGCTGTTATAAAAAGCATGATATACGGAAATGACATGCACTGAAAATGTCCAAATTTTCGTATCCTTGGTTGAACTGAGCTGAAATGAGTTAAGATTAGTGATGTTATGGTTAGGTAAATTAAGGTAAGAATAGAAAACTTGCGGAACTATAGCGAGGCCCCGCCGAAACCCTCTGACAAACATGGGCGGTATCAATTTAATCACAGACCCTGGAAGAAGGACCCGGTTTTTGATCGACTGAACAGTGCCACATGCAATAATGTCTGTTGTACACAGCCTCCGTGTAAACATGTATAATTATGAGGATTAGCGACAGCCTGTACATTTATGCGCATGCGCCTTAACCATTAACTATGCCACCATTTCCAGCACGAAACGTACTTTCATTCATATGACCGAGGTCCTAAATAACACACAGACACACACACACACACACACACACACAGAGCCCACGCACGTACGCACACACAACACGCACGCACGCACACATAAACACATAGAGGCATTTAAAAAATATGTATAATCTTCCACCTTTATTACACTGTACCATAACTTTCAAAGTCCATACTTATCATACACTTATACAACACACTGGTCTCTAGTTTGTCACGGCCGTGCGGGTCTGAAAAGAAAGAAAAATAATATCATGTCTGCATAGATTAGAACAACATCCACAATGAAACCTCGTCACACAGGAACACAAGAAAAGAAGTATAATAACAAGCATACGGTGTGATTGTCGAATCATCGTTTGCGTAACAGCTCCCCCCCCCCCCCCAGCTTCTCACTCACTTAAAAAAAATCAAAACTGACCAACATGGCGACCGAAAAAAATGGAGTGACTTGTCATCACGTGATGGCTCGGGGGTTGACGGCGGGGAGGGAGGGGGAGTGGGTGAGGAGGGCCGGGAGTTTTTCTTACCGGATATCTATTTAACTGGTGGTGCTGGGCGTAAGCCTTCTCTTAACTGGGCACAGCGCGCGAAACATACATGCGTGCGTCACATCACAGTCGTTGCGCTCAGTGTGTTTACTAACAAAACTGAACAAATGCGCCGAACAGACGCCGGATCACGATACCATGACGCCGATAGCGTCCGCCGATTGGCAAGCAGAGATCGGAGGCGAGCTGTCCGACCTCTGTAGTGCTTATCTGTGACGTCCCAGGACATTTGTGTCCTTCGAAAAGGTCTGTAAACACTGAAGTCTGTTCAGGCGATAACTGATGCAATTGAGGATACACTGTCCGCCATGTTTGCGCGCCGAGTGATGTAGTACAGCCAATCAGAATCTCAGTGTTGTGGAACCCACAGTCACAGCTGGGGCTATTTGAAATCCCAGTAGCTGTGATGACGCCACAGCGGCGGAAAGCCCCGAAATTACAACTGTGTCACATGTGTGCACAACTGACACTGGCGCACCGTGGTGCCCAGTTAAGAGCTGGCTTCAGCCATCGTGAGACATGGATAGTATGTGACAATACAAACGTCCAGCTTACCAGGCAGGACATCCACAGAACTTGGCACAGGCTTCCCTCCCCACACTGTCCGCACACAGTTCCTCTTTCGTCCTGTGGAGTGTCCCCACCAGACCAGCACACGTCAAGCCGACCTGCAGGTGATCCTCACAACCTGATACGGGGAAAAAAAATCGAAAACATGACGTGAGAGAGAGAGAGAGAGAGAGAGAGAGAGTGTGTGTGTGTGTGTGTGTGTATGTGTGTGTGACACCAACTGACCACAAAAGCCGCAGTATTTGGGACACAAGAGGTGAGCGTAGTCAGCAATGCAGACATCCTTCAGCTGGTCACACGATACACCTTGTGCCGTGTTGTCCTCACACACGCTGGCTGTGGTCGCTGACACTGGTGGTGATGACGCTGTTGTCGGTTTGGGTGAAGTAGGACTTTGGCTGGTGGACGCCGTATTGTGTGGGGTATAGTGTGTAGAATGACCTGTACATTGCACAGGAAAACTTGATTTTCTTTTCTTTCCAAAGCCAAAAGTGATGTATCTCATTACAGAATACGGAATACTTTTTTAAATCCCGAAAACGGAAATTGCTTTTCTGTTCCGCATAAGCAACGAACATATTCATAAATAAGACTACAGATAGACACATAATTGAGTAAAACAAACAAACAAACTTCGCCAGTGAAATTACTTAAAATCAAGAAATTAAGACATTTTCTCAACAAACTGGCTGAGTGGTTATTCTTAACAACGGCAAGAGGAGCTTATTAAGGTCCAGTCTTATTAACAGTCCGTGAGAAACATTGCATGTTGTTCCTATACCATTGATTTGATTATACTTATACTATTAGTATTACGCATACTACAAAAGCAAACATTAAAATGCCCTCAGAAATTTTGATTTTGTCTGTGTGTGTGTGTGTGTGTGAAAAAGTTTTCTTCGCTGATTACGCTAGGGGGACAAGACAGTTTCCGAAAGCTTACCTAGGTACTGTACATGTATTGGGGCATTGGTATATGACTTAGTGCACAACAGTCGTCGAATTCATATATAACTCTTCTTTTACAGAAAATACCTTTCTTCGGAGACCTATGTAGTGATACACTAGTTGGTTGCGTTCAAATAACGATGGCATATCAGGGCTTATGATACACGCCCGCAGATTTTTTTTTTACCGATGTAACTTTGACTGTCATGACTTCTCCGGCAATGGAACCTCATACCACCAAAGGAGCACAAATATTACCGGTACAGAGTTGCAATTTCGTTGAACAGACTGCACAGCCAGCAGAATGCAAACGACGATGCGATGAACACCGCCCCTTTCGTGAGCCGGCTCCTGAACAACAGCGGCTGTATAATGTGATATAAGTAACAGCGTGCTGACCATAGATGCAAGAATCCAAATACTTGCCAATGGTCCTCATAACAAAGCTGTTATGGTTCAGCTTTGATAGATAGTCAGTTTAAAGATGAGTGCACTGCCTTCTGCCAGAGTGGAAATGTTTCGGAGAGCGTGGGCGTCGTCTGTGACTGTGACGACAGATGATACATGCTTCTTCTCTTTAATACACTTTTTTTCCGCTTTCCTTACGATTTTATTGAATATGCATTACAGTCAAGCTCTCTTGCACGTTCAGTGAAAGTAATGTCAATGCACAACTAAGAAAAATATTGTTCATGTTGTCACATGTCACTGCAGACACACATCAGGCCTTGATGGATGACCAAAGCTCAGCAACAAGCCAGGCATTGACCTGAAAGCTCAAATTACACAAAAACTGTGAAAGATTTTCCTTTCTGCCTCGTAAAAAATGCAAAATGATCGAAACTCATAAACACAGGTCATATTATATGTAATCAACTTTCATTTTTGAAGTGGTTGGACAACACCTTTGGACATCGGCTCCTATTATGTATCTCTCTCTCTATATATATAATATGTTATATATCATGTTAATTTGCATGTCACCCAAATGCTAGATACATGTGTGTGTGTGTATATAATACACATACATGTTCATATACACATGTATCTAGCATTTGGGTGACATGCAAATCAACATGTCTTAACCAGAATAAACGATCTATGAAGTCGGAATACCCATATTTCAGGCTGGGAAATCGCTGAAGGAATAAAAGACTGAAACCTAGGGCAGGGTGCAGCAGTAGCACACTACTGTGGGACCACGGGGACAACGCCCCACTTCAAAAAAACAAATTCTAGCATGTTTAAAGGCATTTAGTAGCCTCTACTGGCGCCCAGAAGTTAAACTTATACTGCCTTGGTACTGATATGCAAGCCTTCAACACTGAAGTCCCATAAACTACTACGTGTATAATGATACATGATTATATGTGCAACCTTTTCCTCCCTTCCTTTTTTTGGCTGAAACTTGGACTTTTTGGCTGAAAGGATAGGAAGTTTGACTGAAAATTGCCAAAGGACTGACAATTCCCCAGCCTGTTATTTGTAAGTGACGATGTGATGAGGATCACAGTCAGCAGTAAACGGGGAAGTAAACAAAATGCAGTGGACATGCAGTTTCTCAGTCGGAGTCCATGCAAATGCATGCCAGTCTTTACAAAACGTGGCAGCTTCTTCTTCTTCAGCGTTCGATAGCTACGCAGCTACAGTCGCATCCCGAGGGATGCCACAACTTGGACGTCCGGTGGAGGTCGGCCGCGTTCCCCCAGACCTTGGTACTGAGCCCCCCCCCCCCCCCCCTCCAGCCAGAAATGTTGCCGCATCTCCTCGTGTAGGGGTCAGTCCTGGAGAACGTGGGATGGGGTCTGGTCGGCCAGGCCGCACTGACACAGGGCTGTGTCTGCCACTCCTATCCTCTTGAGGTGGGCTCGGAGGCCACAGTGGCCTGTGCGCAGGCGGTAGATGGTGGTCTGGTATCTCCTCTCCAGCGTCCTAATGGGATCTTGGTCTGCCCGGTATCCGTCTTTCAGGGAGACCCAGTCTCTGTGGAATCTGCTGCGTATGAGTGTCTTGGCTTCTTAATAGTGGCAGGGATTGTTGGCTGGGGGAGCTGGCTTCCTTCCTTTGCAAGGTGGTCCGCCTGAGAGACCTACGTGAGCAGGCACCCACTGGAGGGTTGTTGGGGCTTTGTGGGTCAGGGAGGAGAGGGAGGCCTGGAGGGACTGTATGAAACGTGGCAGCAATTTTTGAAATTCATTTTGAGAATTTCTTGTTACGTTCAAAATGTTTTACTTATCCCTGGAAGAGAAATAAAACTTGTAGCGATTTCATAATCATAGTGATTGTGTTGAGTTTTGTACATGGGTTCACATACTCTGCTGTTCATCGCTGACTGGTGTGTCAGTGTCATGGTACGTGTGAAAGCACAGCGTGCAGGCCAGCACCCGCTGGCAGTTTCGCACAGACCAGGTTTTGCGGATTTCCCACAACATTCAGATTGGGTGTTTGAATACGGCATGTTGTAATGGTTGACCCATTTTTGTTTTGAATGAAAGCACTAAAATTGTACAGCAATTCAAGAAAACTTATCATGCAATCTCGATTTATTTCATGAAAAAATTGGCCTTGAAGCTAAAATACGTATATGGGATCACAGTGGCAAGTGGCTAGGCATTCCTTTTTGCCCATTTCACCATTTTCAAGACAGACATGTTTCGTTGTTTCAAATAAGTGTAGATCTTCAAAGTAAGATAATTTTTGGTCAAAACAAAAAAACAACAACTGAGAAATATGATAGGCCATAGGGGTTGTATTACACTGAAAAGAAAAAAGTACAAAAAATGTAATAGTAGAACGGTTACAAACATGCAATCCAAGGTTGGTTTAAACTTAAAGGCCGCTGGCATTTACGTACGTTTGCCAGTCAAAACCATAATTTGCTATATGATGCTGTGCCAAAAGTTCACACCCAAAAGTGGACCAGCTACACAAAAATCAGATCTTGGTTTTCAGTTAAACTTTTTCATGATTTTATGAAGGCTTCTTTCCTCTACTGAAATATATATTTCAAAAGATAGTTGAAGTTGTGGTGTTTGCAAAAATCATGTTTTAATGAAGTGCACACTGTGTGTCACGTGTCGCATGGGACAAAGTATATTTATGTATACCTCTAAAATAAATTCATTGACAAACAAAATTCTGCATGGAAATGTAATGGAACCTGGGTAAGAAAGATAGAAATGGGTTTGGAAGCTTTGAATACTGTTTCATGTGCAATTACAAATGACACATTTTGTCTTGTGTGATGAGCGACATTTCCGTGGACTGAACTTTCTCTCTTAAAGCCGGAGAACTAGCGGGTAGTACTTGGGGGGTGTTGTTATGCTATGTTTAGTTGCAGTATGATCTGTATGTAAACACAGTTACAAGTCAGTGAGAAGCCATATTTCCATAGACCAGCATACTAATGTGTGGCATGTCGCAAGTCATGTCCAGGACAAATTACTAGGGAGAGCTGTTCTTTTTCGGAAACAACACTGCTAACAAACACATTTGTACAACACGTAAGAAAAGAAACCACAACTATAGTTCTCACTTCCAAACATTTGTCTTTATCTCAGTAATATCACAGTTAATATCACAGAAATTAGCGGCAGACGTTGTACAGCTGCATGTGCTGTGTCGACAGTGTTTCTTGCAAACACAGCTCTGGCAATTCGTAGGAAAAATGCCACTGGCTCCCATGACTCTTCTGGCCTGGATGATCAGAACCAGAAATGTCCTTGCCTCATCCAAAAGATCACAAGGCCCATCTCATTTTCGGGGCAAATGGAGGCGACCTGAAAATAAAATTTCATACAATATATGTGCACATGTGACAAACCAAAAACTGAGGCAAGTGACTGCCTAAAAGGATAATTAATGATATTTGTTTTAAGTTAACAAACTATATTTTTACCAGCAAACATTTATATCCAGACTGGGCATTGCTTTTTCTTTTTTTTATATCAACTGTCGCTTCTTTGCTCAAACGTACACGAAGACCTGAAATTTACCACCAGATAAACTTATGATAAAGAATAGCTACTTTGGATTGGGAATCTCATACTCAGTTTTTTCACTCCACATTCCTTACATTTCATAATAAACAGAATAGGTTTATAAGCCAGTTTGGTTTTGACATGCTTCTGCTTTGTCTTTGGTGTTACTGGTGCAACACAGGCCGTGAAAAACCAATTCAAACTCAAAGAGAAAGAATGGGAGCGCTGTCCCCAGAACAATATTTCAGTCATTCTTTAATACCTCTGGTCAAGTTACAGCAAGTTACAGAAGTGGGATTTTGAATATTCAAAAGAATTCTCACTACCATGTACCTCACCACGTTGGACCAAGCTAACCATACTTCTACAGTGTCCCTAGTAGAAATGGTGATGTGCAACACAAAGAAAGACACTACGAAGAAAAAGAATCGGAGTGTTGTTCCTGAAACAATGTTTGTTACTCTTTTGTACCTCTGATCAAAGCACAGCAAGTTCGAGTGAAGTGGGATTTTGACTGTCAGAAGAAATTCTAACCACCATGTGCCTCGTCACGCTGGACCAAGTATCTACAATGTCCCTCGGAAACTTTTTTCCGCGAATAACTGCTCAGAGCTTGAAAATCGAAAGTACGGGCAAACGAATAATATTAGTTTCACTCATTGTATTTGGAAACTGCAAAAGACGCCCATTATTACGATACGTTCGTGCGTAAAACTACTTGATTATGCTGTTGCTCGTCATGCTTGAGTCGCTTGTCACATCTCTCACCCGTTCAAAATTGGGGGACAAAAAATCGAAACTTACCTTCACGCGCAGACGACGCCATCTTTGTTGTCACCATGCGGTCTCGTTTTGTAAACGATACCTCGGTCTTTAAAAAATCGGCCATAAACAGAGTATTTCATTTGTAGAGTCCTCACTTTTTCAAAATGCACGCTTGTCACGATGGGACAAAAGAAAACCGCATGTGCTTTGTATTCGCTCTACTTGCTTCAAATGCTGGCAAAGTGGACCTCGCTAGCCTCCATCTCAAATCTGATGTCCAAAACGAGGCTGCCACCATAAATAGTATGCAAATGAGGGTCTCGCGAAGTCTCGGTGACGCGAGAATGTGATTACCCGGGCAAGACAAAATCTGTGACGAGCGGCAAGCGGAACTTCGCGGGGACTTTTTTCTCGTACAAACGCGAAAACACGCATCATAATATACCGAAAAACACAGATTTGTTTGTGTTTAATGCAAACACAAAGCCTAGTTGGCGTGGTTTTATGCATTGGAAGGAGTGAGATGAAATCCTATGGTCGCCCTGTCAAGTCACCATTTTGACCCCGATTTTTAGGCCCCCAAAACTGTTTCTATGGCAAAATAACATCACTTCTGTTGGTTCAAACAAGACCAATTTATCTCAGCTATTTCCTTAGCCAGATATCTTTATAAGAAACCCAAAATTATGTTGAAATGTGCAGAAAAATAGGTTTAATGACATTTCAAATGTACACAGTGTACCGCTGATGAACTTTTGGCACAGCATCATATATATATATATGGGGCCCTTGCTGGTTGGTAACTAAAACCTACCACAGACTGTGTGCAGCACCTACATCTTACCCAAATGCCTGCACCCTTTAAATGGGCTAATTCCATCTTTGCTTAGCCAACTTCTGTTTTGGAACAGTTCTGCTCATAAGTGCGCATTTTACGCTCGAAATACTTTATCTTGATGATAAGTACAGATCTTACTGCGATACAATGTTGTTTACACTTTGCAAGAGAGGTTGAACGTTCATATTCTACGACTGCTGTTACAGTACTGGAGCAGTCAATGTGGTTGCCGTGTCATTGAGTTAGCTTCTTTTGGCTCAGTGCCAGCATTACAAATGCTGCGACTGTCTAGGTGTCTAAGTGGTGTGACAGATGACAGACAAAAACAGCTCACAACGATCCGGTAGCATTAGCCCCTCTAATGATACTGACCAGATTTAAAGTCAAAACTTTGACAAAAGCAAAAAAAAAAAAAAGAAAAAGACGACAACCCATTCTTTTTGGAATTTTCTGCTATGAGAGTAGCTGCTACAGAGACAGAGAGGGAGAGAAAGAAGATAACTTTCAAATGTGCACCATTCGTAGTACAGTAAGTACTAGTGCCAGGAACCTTGAAGCTGACTATGTACAACATAAACTAGCATGTAGGACGATGGCATCACTTGGGAACATCTGCAAACACAAAGGACACTCCACGAAAACCACATCCTCATCGATTGTGAGTTCTTCAAATCTGTCTCCGTCACTATGGACATTGCTTGTGGTGCTCATGGCAGGGTGCGAGTGAGAATCCCAGGATGCAGAAGATGGCCTCAAGGTACCAGGTGACTGAAGAGTACTTGCTGCTCTCTTCCCTCTGCCCCGCGTTCCTGTGCCCCTGCAAACAAATTACATGTACATGTATAATCATTCAAGCATTTTAAACACACTCGCACAAAAAACTCAAAATATGCAACACCCTGACACTCGGTCATAGCTAGCTGAGCTGAACTTGGTAGGGGTACTGCAAGGGAGAGAACCCACAATGTAAGGGAATGTGACCTTACTCTTCGATCTAAAGATCCCGGGGCAGATAAAAATGACAAAAAAATAAGGGGGGGGGGGCGGGGGGCACTTTGAACTTGCTACCAGATGTATCTCGTTTGATTAGCCAGACAAGCAATGTTCCCAAGAAAATACACGTGTAAAGGAACATTTCAACAACATGAGCCTGGCACTACCTGCCATCAATGCATTCTTCCCCTGTTGTAGAGATCGCGAAAAGTCACTGCATTTCGATGGAAATTTCTAGACCATCCCAGAACATGATGGTGCAGTAATGTCAGTAGATTACGTAACCTTGGAAAGATTCCGTACTTGCCAGTAAGTTGCGGAATGTTCTAGATCTGACCTGTTAATATTATATATAAGCAGCCCTGCACAGCGTTCTGGGTTCTTCTTCTTTCATGAGTTTGTTCTCCACGCATCTTCTGTTAATAAAGTATTGGAGTTCTATCCTGTTGTATCCCGTGTCTTCTCTGCGAGTGCACCGAGAGAGCGACATAGCAGGATAAAAATACAACATCCCCCCAAAAAGAGATTTCACATTGGAACTTGTGCGACACCACGCAATATGATATGGGTGGGGTGGGGGTTTGGGAGTGTACTTTCCCACCATGATAGGGTGATATCAAAGACAAGGCAACAAGAAAAGGATCAGCACAAATAGCTGACCCTATCACTGTATCAGGGATTCAAACTTAAGGCCTGAGAATTGAAGGTCCAACACTCTAAGGTATTGGTATCATGCTGGCTGTCCCCGCTCCCCTGCAGTGATAAACAAAGCATGTTTATTGTTAAATACTGGCACTGGGAAAGTCTTCTCAAGTGTGCACATTATGCAAAAAAAATGAATAAATAAGATATTTTTAAAAATAGGGAAGAGATTGGGAAAAAATCTGAAAATTTTTTAACGTGTGAAGCTTTGGGAAAATATCTCTCACCTTTTGCTGCCTGTGCCTCGTTTTCTACCTCCTCGCGCTGCCCGGCCGGTATCTGGAGTGAAGCCTGGTAGATCCAAATCTGGCAATATGTCATCATCATTCAATGCTGGCACTGACTTCTGTCTGCCACCTAGATCTGGCAAATCAAAATCTGGCAGTATCTCTCCATCGTCCAGTTCTGGCAGCAGCGACTTCCTTCCCCCTCGACCCCTTGACCTCCGCTGTCTGCCACCTGCCTTTGAGCCCCTCCCTCGTCTTCCCTGCCTGGAACTTAGCCACCCCTCTACTGAAGAAATGGCCTGGTCTACGAGCCTAACCAGGTCATCGTCACTCTCTGTCGGTGAATTGACCTTTGGCCTCTTGGAGGGTGTTGTGACTTCCGGTGAACTGGGCATGGAATCAGTCTGCAAAACACTTGCCGCATCCCTCCCCTTGGCAGGTTTCCATTGCTGACCACGGCCGCGCTTTGTTGGCTGGTGTCTGGAAAACGTCTCACCGCCATATTCAAACACTGAACTTCCTGAGGAGGGCGATGTGATGGATGCTTGTTCCTGTGCCTGCAGTTTTGCACTAGCACGTGAGTTTGGGATGATATGATTAGTCTGCAAGACTGGTGTACCACCAGGGCTACAACTGTTTAGAACAGCACCAGCTTGAGCAGATGTCTTCAATGTGAATACATTCCCAGGGAACGGACTTTGAGCGGCTCCACCTGTAGGCAAATTACCGCAAGTACTAGAAGCAGTTCCTGAAGTTTGCATTTGAAGCATCTGCAGGGTCAAGCGATCTGAAGGCTGCAAGCGTCTCCTCGGAGTGGAACCCTTTTTATGAAGTCCGTTAGGCACGGCGCCATTTTTGGGGGTGACACCGTTTGCAGAGAGAGTATTCACTGTTGTGGAAACGGGAGATTTAGTTGGTGTAATTCCAGTGGGGGCTTTGCCGAGACCAACAGCATGTGTGAACTTTGTTAAAGGGGCAGCGTTGCTTGCAAGCTTTCTACCAGGTACAGCACTGTTGCTGCTCAACCTATTTGGCGTGGAAACACTGACAGGAAATTTGCTTGGGGTAGATCGGCTCACTGGCTGCTCATTAGGCACTCCGGTACTGGAAGGACACTTGCCTTGGCCTGATGGCGATGGCGATGGGGATTCTGACTTTGCTGGTTTGGTGTTCAACAGTCTGTTCTTGAGGGGGTTTGGTAAGTTGTTTTTGCCAGGAGAAATTCCCGAATTCATCTCTGACAAACTGCTTTTCCTGACAGTGGTATTGACTCTGATGGTGGCGGGATCAGTAGTTTTACTAGTGTTTTCCACTGGTGATGTTTTGCTGGGTGTTTTTGACTCGTCAAACAAGTTTCCAATGAACTCTTGACAGCATGCGTAGAAGACTCGCTTTTCATCTGATGTCAGCTTCCGCCACTTCAGCTTTTCAAACTTGTGCCTGATGTCTGGAAAATAGACAAATAATTAGGGTTTTTTGTTGTTGTTGCAAAAAGTGACTGCAGAAAACAAAATTTTAGCATATTCAAAGACATCTAGTAGCATCTCCTGGCACCCCAAAGTAATACACTGCCTTGGTAGTGACAGGCAAGTCTTCAAAAATGATATTAGACTGTCTGACATGGCATTACATGATGCATTACTGTTCTCTGGCTGAAACTTAGATTTTTTGGGCTGAAACAGTAGGAAATTTGGCTGAAAATTGCCAAATGACTGAGAATTCCCCAGCCTGCACTATACACAAGGTGTGGTCTTCCCCACTAGGCCCGAGACCACTGCAGATAAGAGATTGCATAATAGTGGCTTGAAGTGGCTGCTAGTGATGTGAAGATTTCAAGTAAAATTGCGATTTTTGCGTGGGCTTTTCTATACATTATATAAATGAATATATGAAATGAAATGAAATGAAACTATGAAATGAAATGAAACTTTATTTGTCAACGGTAAAAGACATTGGTCCAGTGGTCCAGTTTTCATTCTTGCCGTTGCTATTGCCACACACTACTACTACTACTACTACTACTAACTACTTACTACTACTACTACTACTGCAGACACGACATACAAAAGGTCGTGAATATATGAATAAATATATGAATATGAATGAATAAATAAAAATAAATTTAAATAAATTTACCTGATACACAGACAGAATCAAGATCATTTTTGTTGATGTCCAGGGTGACAAGGAACTGCGAGACCTCCTTCTGCAACTGGTCAACAGAAAGTAATTCATTAACAAGTGTGCACCAGTACTGCAGGTCATCCTGAAGCTAAATTT
This sequence comes from Batillaria attramentaria, assembly GCA_018292915.2. Lineage (NCBI taxonomy): Eukaryota > Metazoa > Mollusca > Gastropoda > Batillariidae > Batillaria > Batillaria attramentaria. The sequence continues at coordinate 591,187 of JACVVK020000371.1, forward strand.
GATCACATTAACACTGGTCTTGCTGGACTGATTTGTCTCATGCTGAAAAGGCCATAGAGGTAGCCCAGAATATTCCAGGTTCAGTACTACTATGGTTAATGTAGTGCTAATTATCTGCGTGAACTGATGGGTGCGCACACACACACACACAGACACACATTAGCTGACCATAGCTTTCGACTGCTGTCAAAACACAGTTTGCACACACACATACCCAACAGGCTGGTGAATTGCTGAGGGAAAGAAGACTGAGACCTAGGCCAGGGTGCAGCGGCAATGCACTGCTGTGGGACCATGGGGGGCAACATCCCACTTAAGAAAACAAATTATAGCATTTTTAAAGGCATTTAATACTCGAGTGCAAGTCTTCAAAATTGAATGTCCCATATAATGGCATTACATGTATCATATACATGACTGTGTGTGCAACCTTTTCCCTGTTCCTTTTCTTCGGCTGAAACTTAGATTTTTTTTTTTTTTGCAGAAGGACAGGAAGTTCGGCTGAAATTGCCAAATGACCGAAAATTCCCCAGCCTCACACACACACACACACACACACACACTGTGCAACAACATAAAGTCAAACACACAATTACTGAGTTACCTCAGAAGCATTCATGTGTCCAGCAGGAGCCGGCCCATTTGACTTGTGGTTGGCAGCAAGCACCATGTGAGCCATGCGAGGCAGAGCTTTCTCGTGGCCGCTGCCCCCCTCGCTGCTTCCTGCCAGCTTCTGTAAACGCTCCATCAGGACCGAATCCTTCTCCTCCTCTGCACTGGAAACAAAGATTACAAAACATCTTAAACTGAACACCTGATGAAGAATTCTGCTGAAATTAAAAATAAAAAGTCCTTAAGTCCGTAGACCATTAATACAATACACAGAATACACAAAATAAAAGAAAAATGTTGATCAAAGAAAAAAACAAACAACTCAGCTGCTGTTGAAATTCCTTTGTTATGCCCGTAACGTTTTGTCCGATAAATTATATGCATGATATTGTAAATTAATTCCACCACACACACCAAAATACAAGTGAAAGTTGGCGGGGCCTGATAACACAATGTACACACTTTGAATCCAGTATTTACCATATGGCTTGTCATGACACTAGTATCTTGCTTATCTTGTATGTTGCTTTACTTCTGATTTTTTTTATTCAAGTACATTCAGCACGTACCATCTCTCCTTGAAAACGTCAGCAGATAAACACAACATCATTACCTGACAGTCTTGCCAAAGAAGTGCCGCTGGATATCCTTCACACTTTTCCTCTCGCCATTCTCGTCAACGGTGTTGGTCTGGGCGGCGGTCTGGCTGACAGTGCTGCTGAGGCCGTCAGTGCTTCGTATGCGAAGAAAAGACAACCCGAGCTGCACATCCTTGCGCCACGGCTGTCTGCAGATTATCTGAACGCGATCCCACATTCCGTCCCGACCTTCCGGGGTGAAGACAGCTGTGGGGACATGATGCAACATTTCAGCATGATTTCAAAAACAAATCACACAATGTCTGTAGAATACTAGAATAACAAATACATGTGCAAGTCGGTGTCTAAAAGTAAAATTATGCACGAGAAAACAGCTCTGCATTTACTGATTTAATGACTGCCTGTGTGTGTGGCAGTGCGTGTGCTATTATGGAGCACTATAGATATTGTGAAAGTATCTCCTTTGATGGACAGAATGCCTGCCACACCCCACACATAGTGGACAGAAGTTTGACTTCATACTGCCGTCATTCTCAAATGTTGCCCGACAAAATCCTACGCTCCCAACAACTTAGTGCAGACATGCCAAGAAACGCCACATTGCTTGTTCTGCTTGAAACAGAACTTTCCCTGCAAGCTAGAATTCTAAAAGTAATGTCTAATTTTACATCTTGTGAAAAAACAACCACCCTGAAACCTACATTTGGAAAACATGCATGTGCGCATGGTGCCACGTCCAACACAACTGTCATTGTGTGTCATCACAACCTGGGTAGGCACAAGTGTTGAGTAACGCTGCCCCTGTGGCCAATCTGACTTGCCAACTCGAACTTCTATGCTGGCGCACCAAATCACCCCTGAAGAAAGACAACATAAAATTGGTGTGTGTTAAGCATATATATAGTGAACACCAAAATTTTACTGTTTTTACTGTTAGTCTCATTTTGTTGATCAGATGTGTGATGTGGCTACAAGCAGCATGTCCTCACACAGAAACATGTGACTACTCATGTAGAAATAGGTAAACAATCAAATTACAGATAATAAAAAATTAAAATTCCTTTATCATACATGTGTATTACAGTACGCACTGTACTATTGCACAACTTTCATCACTTTTTTTTTTTAAAGTGAACAAAACAACGACGAATAGGGGAAATGAATAGATGCTAAATCACTTCTTGAATAATTGAAACAATTCACAGGCTGTTGCCAAATCTAAAATTTTGGTACTGATGAGAACACTGACTTAGGTTTAGATAAAAATACTTTATTAATCCCTAATGGGGAAATTAAATGTCTGCTGAAAGCCTAACAATGACACTGTACAATACATTAAAATTCTGCACACATACACACACTGTGGAAAATGCAGACCTGCAAAGAGAAACCATAGACTGTAGTGTGCATAAAGTTATGTTAACTAAGTACATGTAAAACAAATTCTGATAAAAAGTACACTGTACATTATGCATTAATCAATCAATCAATCAATCTTTATTATCCCAGAGGGAAATTTGGGTGGACAAAGACAATGATACACAGCCAATGGTACACTACAGCCAAGAACTATACCAAGGTTTGCTGCTGAAAGGTGCCCACGCACACAAGAAAGTAATACTACAACCACTAGTGCCAGACTGATTTCACAAACCATACACACCAATGTCAATGTAGGCAAGATGACAGGCTTTCTCCAGCTGGAACACCGCCTCCACCTGCCCGGATCTATCTTGAGGGTCACTCAACCATCGTCTTGATCCATCTTCCAGCAGGTTTGCCACCTTATGACTGTTGTCCTGCAAGTATTTTGTTTTAAAATCTTAAATACAACGCGTAAGTTTACTGTGTACAGGACAGTACAGTACAGAAAGAGCTCTTCCCAGAACCTTGCTGGACTGGAATCCACTCCCAGCTGTGACTGGAACCCTGCACCATGACATATTCGTGGTTAGAACGACCCGCTCCACTTTTTTTTCTTTTTTTAACCCTGATCGATCAATCATAGCGCAAACCCCCGAAGCAGCAGAATCATCAGCCCACTGATGGCGGCTGATCAACGAAAGCAGACTAGTCTTTGTTTCTTCCCTGAAAGCAGTCAAATTTCGGACTCTAACAGTACAAATATGCTTGCCTTCTAAATAAATGCACCTATATTAAAAAGTGCAAAATATATACGAACTATACGCTTGCGTTTAATTGTTCACCTGTGATGTAAACGAGACCACGTATTTCAGTTTGATCGGAGCCATTTTTGCCGTCACGCTCAAAAACCCCGCGCCGAACCAGGTCAAGCTACCTAGCCAAAAGAAGGTAATCCAGGTATTTGAGTATTGATAGTGTTTCCATCATATATAGTTGTAAAACGAAATAATTAACCAAGAGTGTCGAGAAAACATAAAATACCACCGTTCTGGCAGAAGATATATTTTGTTGACACAATTTCTTGGATGTAAAATTATTGTTTTTATTTTATCTTATTCTCAAATAGCTCAACGATTTTGTCGTCTGCTGTTTTGTTGTCAGTTTCTGTGGCTCCTATACGTGTTCTATTTTCGCAGAAAAAGTGATGGATTCTGCTTACCATTATTCAAAATTGAAGACACATTCTTGTGATCTCTTGATTTCCTCCAAGGAATAGGTGAAAGAGAAGGCCCGGGCGTGTACTGCTGATTATACTTTTAATTAGCCAGTTATCATGCCTCGACCACGATTTTTTTTCCCCCCCAGTTTCTGGAACTGTTTTAGAAAGTTGGAAATTTTTTTACTATAGTGAAATCAACTTTTTAACTAAGGAGAAATTAAGTAAATAAAATACACAAGTTAGCATAGCTTTTTCTTAGGAAAACATATTGTAGCAATAAACTTTTTCTTGGAACAGTCCTCTGTATTCCTTTTTTTTTTTTATTTTTTTTATTATTGCTGCTTTTTTGTTGTTGCTTCTCATACAGTTTTTAGAAGGGTTTTTCAGATTCATTTCAGCAGTTCTACAAGATGGAGGGGCACATGGCACCAGCTGTTCCAACTGCTCCCCCACTGCCCAGCTGGTTGGACTCCCTGTGTTCACAGATTGATGCATTTAGTGATGTCAGCCTCCCGCAGGTGTATACTCGGTTCAACTGTGACTCACTGTTTGCATAGATGAACACTTTTGTAGGAATCTGTGTATACGTAGAAACAAAATATTACAACTTACAAAGAAAGCAACAGCATTGGTCAAGTAAAGTATGATGAATTGCATAGATAAAGCATATGGTAAATGAATGAAGAACTTTATTATTGGGCTGATCGTTAACAGATAAAAGTTGGAAAAAAATATTTGTTTCAGGTCTTCACACCACGCGAGCAATGCCCATCGGAGCCTGTACAGTCATCATCAGAAATGAGCGGCAAACGGCATAGGACGCATTCTGATACCTGGGAGAATAAAAAGGATGAAAACACCCTGCCTGCTGGTGTCCCCGCAGCAAATATTCACACTTGGACATCAGCATCAGTGCCTCAGATCCGTACACTTGAGAAATCTGTGGGAGGCGGACTTGCACGAAGGACAACCTGCAGCAAAAATTCAGTTTGGGATGCAATACCAAGCAACAGTTCAAGTGCACATATTACGCAGCCATGGCTGTCTCAGGTTCCTGGTGCCTCTGTAAAAGAAGGAACAGTCCCCAAACAGCACTTCATGACTGAAAAATCTCCTGTTGGGCACGATTTCAGAGAACCACAGCATACTGTAAAATCTGCCACTGTGGTTAGGGGTCAAGAGACCGTGCTTGCTGCTCGGTAATGTGGATGACCTGATCAAATCGCAGCCTTGGTTGTCTCAGATGGACCTGGGGGGAAACAAAACTATCAACTTTGCTGCTGATCATGATGAAGTATCCTCACAGCCCTGGCTATCTCTGACACCTGTGACAAAAGTAAAACTAAGCAGAGCTAACTGTGCACGGAATAAAATATTTGGTGAGTGTGACAGCAGCATGGATATGTCACAGCCATGGCCTTCTTGTGATGTAGCTGCTCCATATCACGTGACTGCAGCTGGAGACTGTGATTTACCCATTACCAAAACTAGCACAGCCCTGGGTGAGTCCTCTAAAGGCACGTCAAACTTTCGGTTGCCAACATACTCACCAGTGCTGTCGCCACCAGACTCACCAGTCCACCGTCTTCCTGATCTGCCTACATTCAGCCCCCTAGTGGGTGCTGATGATGGTGCTGCAAATCGCAAACCATCCAAAAGACCTTCGATAGTTGGTGGACGTTTAATTGCAGGCGCACCAGCCGCACAGACTTCTGTGTCTCTGGGCGGACCTGCTAAGGTTCTGCATCAGACTACTACTGGGAAGTCACACACACCTCAGAGATGTGCTACAGCTGCAGTAAAGAACAGTCGAAAGTCATCTGATCAACTTGTCAAAAGTGGGAGTATTTCTGATGGATCTCGGTCAGATGGGGGGATCACCTCTGTGCAGAACAGTGGGAGAACACCATTGAGAGGAAGAGATTGTAATCCATTTACTCCAGCCGTCTTGAACCTGCCAGGTGGTTTGAGTGGTTTGTGTGTGTGTGTGTGTGTGTGTGTGTGTGTGTGTGTGTGTGTGTGTGTGTGTGTGTGTGTGTGTGTGAGAGAGAGAGAGAGAGAGAGAGGGGGAGGGAGGGGACAAAAGCTGGGGCAGAATGAAAGTAGAGGTGTCTGAATAAAGAGTTGGACCACAGGATGCATGCACTGGTTCTACAGTACTGGGAGTACAATAGTTTCCATGTGTATGGCTTATGTTGAAACATGCAGCTGAATGTATGATTGGTTCAGAATATTGTTTGTGTGTGCAGGAGCTGATGGCCGAGGCACGAAACTTCGCTCTGTGGAAGAAATTCATATCCTTTGTGCTAATGAGTTCATGCAATGTTTCATGATTTTCACAGTTTTGTTCAGTGAACCTGTTTGCAGGTCACATGTACAGTTTGTCCATTTTGTTATTCGTTCAGTTTGAAATACATTAAACAATTATATAGACAGACACAGGTGACTTTGTAGAGATGTGCACTTGATACTGAGAATATTATAGTGTTTTGGCCTTGACGTGCACAGCTACTCCGTATCGTGATATTTTCCAGTTCCCTTTCTTCAACGCTGTGCAGTCAATGGCTTTCGATCAGGTGCTCCTATTAATTTGTTCATTTCACAAATTGTATCGCATGAAAAAATTGATGATTGTGTGGCTTGTTAAAGAGACTATACAATTCTAATAATTCAGATGATTTTGCAGTATGCTGGACCGGTCATTATACTTAAAGGGGCTGATACGACCATTTTTATGCTCAAAGGTCATTCTGAGCTGTTTGCATGGTATCTATCATCACACCACTTAGACACCTGGACAGTGACAGCCAGCGTCTGTCATGCTGGCACTGGCACTTGATGAAGCGGCAACCACACTGAGCACTCCAGTAGTGTAACAACAGTTGAAGAATTTGAATGTTTGACCGCTCGCGCAACGTGTAAACGACGTTGTATCACATCAAGAGCTGTACTCAGACGGAGTATTTCGAGCCTACAGGTGCAGTCACGCGTGAAACTGAAAACATATATACAGTGTATGTTGGCTTAGCAAAGATGGGATTAGCCGGTAGGGGATCTGTAACACTGTGCTGTGGTTCTTTCTCACAGACAACACTGGAGAGATTACTGAGAGATAGGGTGGAGCGCGCATGGGATATTCTACATGCAGAGATGCCATCTTGAACCAAACCAGACCAAACTGAACCGATCTGACCTGACCTGACCTGACCTGACCTGACCTGAACTGAACTGAACTGAACTGAACTGAACTGAACTGAACTGAACCATAATGGTGTGCAATGCACATACTCTAGCTAGTGGTCACTGACTAGCCGAGAAGACTTTGTTTTTTTATGTTGAATTTGCTGTGATACTGCCTTCATACTTTGTTTGTGTTGCAGCTGTTGTACACAGATCAGTCAGTTGTGGTATCAGCACCCACTGGATCAGGGAAAACGGTGCTGTTTGAGTTGGCATTGGTGCGACTACTGCTGTGCACGCAAGTGGCTCCTTCTAACATCAGAGTGGTTTACAGTAAGTTTCCCTTTCATGTTTTTTTTTGTTGTCGGAGGTGTTTTTTTTTTGTTCTGCGCCAACTTGTCGCCAGCTCCGGTGGTATTCCTCCCAGGTCATGGGTGGAATTCATAGAGGGCTTTGAAGCTAGTGCAATTTTTATTACACATGAGGGTGAGGATTATGGTATGTCCATAAGGGACTGCATGACAGGGCCGATTTCCGCACTTTCTGTCATAAATATCCCAACGTGTGTGTGTGTGTGTGTGTGTGCACGCGCGCACGAGCAGACACTTGTGTACACGTGTGGATACCTGTGTGTGCTTTTATGTCCTTTGTGTTTCTCCCATCAAAGAATTTTCATGGTTGATTGTCACAGTGGCGCCCATGAAGTCGCTGTGCAGTGAGCGTGTCGGTGACTGGAAACAGAAGTTGTCACCGTTAGGACTGGAGTGTTTAGAGCTGACTGGTGATTCTGATCTCACTGACTTCACCGCTTTACATCACGCACATATCATCTGCACTACACCTGTAAGTCAGCCTGTTTCTTTCGTGCCAGCTGTGCATTTTTATTTTTTTTTTTTAGGTAGCATGTATCTGATCATTTAGGATAGAAGATGTATTTCTTCCAGGATAATCTTTTTATCTTCATTAATTCTCCACTGTATTACAAGTTCATGATTTGTTCATAATTGTGGCCATTTCATTGAGGTAATACTTGCATGTAAGCAGATTTCAATACTGTACAGGGCTTCATACCTGACGTCCGTCACAGACCGATTCAATTTTTAAAATGTCTGATTACTTTCTCACCGAGGCGGATATACGTCCTATCATTTCTGCGCCATGGGGGCCGTGAATCAAATTTTGTGTCATATACTTTTTTCAGTGTTCCCAATTATGCACAGGTGTGTGTAATCGTATGCACAAAACTCATAAATTGATGTGCAAATTAATTTTGAGAACAGCGCGTTACATGGGATGCACTTTTTTGTGTCACCCTGACAAACAGTATTTTTAAAACACTTTCATGGAAACTTCATAAACAAAAAGTGAGCAGTAACTTACAGCATCACATTTCCGCTGAGCCATTGTGCATAACAAACAGAATCTGACTGGCTTAAGCACTCCGGGACACTTTTTGTCCAGTCATAATGCTCTGTTTGGTAAGTGTACGGGTTCCTCACCTTGCCAATTTGATATGGCTGACACACTACAATTTATGTACATCTCTCCTACTTGAATACTTTTGTAAACAACAGCAAACAGTTTTAACTTTCAGACTTTTAATACCAAAAAAACATGGACCCTCAGAATTTACAAAAGACACTAGAAAATATGGAGAGGAGTCTCAAGGCCCCTTGTATTTTTGAATCACAAGGAACACTGTTTTTCAGTTAGCCAGGACATTTCTTATAGTTCCCATGGATACGGAGCCCTGACTATATGCCAGTCATCATTTTGCAGGAGAAATGGGACAGTGTAACACGAAGATGGAAGGACAATCGTAGTCTTTTCCAGGAGATCAGCTTGATGTGCATTGATGAGGTCTGTTGGAAATGTTCTATGTACTGTTTGTGTAAAATACATAAAGATTTAGGTTGACTAGCCAAGTTTTAATGTATGTCCTCATATTCTCAGACCTGCCAGGTAAAGTCAATGTGGTGGGAGCAAGGTAATGGCTTTTCAAGGTCCAGTTCGCATCTGTAGCTTTCAGCTGGAAAAAAAATTGAGGTTAAATGCATCCCCGACATCATCAGACCTGTATTTGTCAAATAAGATTTGTTTTTCCTACATCACTGCCCTCCGTATACTGAAGTTTCATTGAGAGATCCAAGTACAAACTGTGTACTGTTGACAGGTTTTTATGATAGTGGTGGTGTTGTGGCTACATGTGGTTTATGCTTTTGAAGGTGCATGTTGTAGGGGATGCAGAGCGTGGTGCTACAGTGGAGGCTGTCATCACTCGCATGAAAATGGTACAGACACAGGCTGCTGGAGAGAACGCCCATCCAGTGCGATTTGTTGCTGTGTCTGCCACACTGCCAAACACAGAGGATGTAAGCTTACCTGCAAACCATGTGTGTGTGTGCATAGGCACATACACAAGCATGTGCACACACACACATGCACACCACGCACACACACACGTACATGCACGCACACACTCACACTTGCGTTTCACTTTTACAATATTACACACTCTGCCAGGAAAACATGAATGTGTAGGTGAGTGAGATACATTGTTCATTCTTAATTTTATAACGTGCAGTTTCTTTTCATTTCACCCCAGATCACCTTGATTTTTATAAGTCTTTTAAGTTGTCAGTTTTTTATTTTGTTTTTTTAATTTTCTGCTTTCCAGATTGCTGAGTGGCTTAGCTCTCCATCCAACAGGGCTGCTGTGTTCAAGTGAGTGAAAGGCTGAGATATGCTGACTTGCAAGAAAATTTTTTACGAAAATTGTCCGAATGTCAAAGACATATTGAACATATCCAAATAAAAAAACAAAAGAAAAACAAGCAAACAACAACAAAGAACAGTAGTGTCTTCATAACATTCATCTTGTGGTCTGACAAAAATTGACGTGCTGGGGTATTGGGACACAATGTAGATGTTATTTGCACAATGTAGATGTTATTCAGTGTAACTGCACTAACCTACCTGTGTGTGTATGGCAGACTTGGAGAAGAATACCGTCCAGTCAAACTACACAGAGTTGTCCTTGGTTATCCATTTCCTGATGGATCCTCAGAATTCCGCTTTGACATTAGCCTGACGTATAAACTGCGCTCCATTATTGACACCTACAGCCAAAGCAAGCCAACACTTGTGGTGAGACTTTTGGCCATATCCGCTCAGCCTCTTGCCAGTGTTTTCAGGATTTCCCACCTGTTGCTTGATTGGTGTTATGTGTTAAATGTATTGAAACTGAATTGAAAATACTTTATTTACCTTTGAAAAAGTGAAATTGCTTTTGCCTGGAAAGACATGACATTACAGAAAACATGACATAGAAACATCTGGGCTCAAAGTCTTCCACCTTTTGGCAGATTTTTACACCTTTGGCTGCAAAATTAATTTTCCCCTCGAAAAGTATGTTTCCTCCTCTGAAGCACTTAAAATCCTGTCAAAACACACCAAACTGCACGGATTTTGGAATTGTAAACAAAATTCCAGGGGAGCATGCCTCCAGACACCCCTAACATAATAAAAACAGACGCGTGAGTGGCTTTGCCACTTTGTCACTAAATGCTACACATTTTTCCTTTGTTTAGATCATAGACCATTTTAAGGATCTAAGCTCCCAACAAAAAGCTTTCCGAAGTGTTAAAAATTTTTTATTGTGACTCCTTCGACTGTGCATAATCCAGGCAACTCTGTCACAGTTGCAGAGTTTTCAGCGCTTCGGGGACCCTTATAAAACTAGAGCACGAGTTTGCCGTGACATTATTTGGCGTTTGGTCAGTGAGCGAGACACATCGCTACAGTGTCCAGCGGATGTTGAGTGCTACGTGATCTTTCTCGCTCAGTGTCAAAGTGCAAACTGAACTGTGAATCAGGCTGCCTTTGTATTTTATTGGGGTTTCAGGGACGCTGAAAACTCTGCAACTGTGACAGAGTTGACTGTGCTTGCACGGTTGACTCTGTAACATTTTTTCACACCTAGGAAAGCTTTTTGTTGGGAGCTTAGATCTTTAATCCCTGAAACATATGATGGAAGTGAGGGAAATTTGCTTTGTCCAGTTACAGGACTGAAAGGAGGATGGGTGTTTTTTTCCCTTCATTTATAAGACCACATGACTTTGTGTTCACTGACTTTCTCCTCTGTCTCATCTCCAGTTCTGCTCTTCTCGGAAGAGTGTTCAGCAGACGGCGGAAACGCTGGTGAAACAGCGCTGGGGACAACCTGTCTCTTTGCGGCAGTCCAAACATCGCCAGGATGTTCACGCTGCTGCCAGCTCTATGCAGGACAAGAAAATATCAAGTAGGGTGTAGAACAGCACTTGGCTACTATAATTGTACCCAACATGTCCTGTGGATTTTCTTCTTCTTCTTCTTCTTTTTTTCAGCCCAAACTCTTTGCCAGCTCCAGTGGTATTCTTCCCAGGTCATGCATGGAATCCATGCAGGGCTTGGAAGTTTAGGCAATTTCTATTTCATTTTTATGCATGAGGATGAGGATGATGGTATGATGATGCTATGGAATTGCAGAAGATAAACTCAATTTATGCTAGGGCCTGTTTCAAGACACATGTGGAAAGTACTATGTCTTGTATCATTTTCGTATCAAGCATTACAGTTTTCTTTGTGATCAGGTCTGGTGATGTGTGGTGTCGGTGTACATCATGCAGGGATGGGTCCACATGATCGCAGGATTGTTGAGGATCTCTTCAAAAGCAGCAAACTGCCTGTTCTAGGTACATGTACCCTTTTTTTTTTTTAATTACTACTTTATATTGTCCCTTTCGGGAAATTTGCCTGCTTCCCCAAGGGGTAGTGCGTCACCCAATACCTATCCTATTTTTCTATTTTGCTAGGGAAGGAAAGCCAGATAACCGAGAGAAAAATCCCCAATGAGCAGTCCAGTAGTCAGGAAAAACCGGTATCACATATCACAACCTTGACCTGGGCTCGAACCCATGGTTCATCGCCATGACAGTAGTGACGGCCGTTCAGTAGCGCAACGGCTAAGTCTGACGCGCTACCTGTTAGACCACTGCTCACCCCAGACCACCGCTCACCGTGCATTCTTATTTAACTTACCTTGCACAGGGCACAGTAACCGTCGGTCAGGTCCACCCCTTATCACTAACTACTACTAGAGAAGCTTAGTCTGCCCAGCACATGCCTGCACAGATATTTGCTTTTGTTTGGTTATTGAAAAATTATTGCAAGAATGTCTCTGTGCTGTGTGTATGTGCAGTTGCTACCAGTACCCTGTCGGTTGGAGTCAACCTGCCAGCACACCTGGTGGTAGTCAAAGCAACACACATCTATGTGATGGGCGTTGCTCGAGAATACTCGGATCTGCAGGTGCTCCAAATGACAGGCCGTGCAGGACGGCCACAGGTACTGACAGCTAGCACAGCACCACTTGTTTGTAAAATGTGCTATACACAATATTCTACACCATTACCTCATTTGATTGATTGATTGATTGATGGATTGATGGATTGATTGATTGATTGATTGATTGATTGATTGATTGATTGATTTGCAGTTTGACACTTCTGCAACCGTTGTCATCATGACCAAGGCACAGTCGAAGGTGAGAAATAAGACAGTGTGTACCTGCATGTGTGACGCTATTTGTTCTCTACCTCATGATCAGTATTGAACAGCTGAAATGCTGGTTTCTGTGTCTCCCCATCATAATTTTGTATTTTCTTCTTGTTTTACTTGGAGCTTTACCAGTGTTAAATGTATTCAGGTTCTTGTTGTGACTTATATATTACAAACCACTTCCTCATTTAGAAATCCCTATTTTTATTCTTCACTTTATGCAGAGCAAATATGAAGCCTTGGTCAATGGGACTCAGGTGATTGAAAGCACGTAAGTATCTGGGTAAACACTGTTAAAATAAGGTGTGTGTGTGTGTGTGTGTGTGTGTGTGTGTGTGTGTGTGTTCTGTCTCTTAAGGCTGGGTAGACTTTCCATCTTGATGGTTCATTGTGTAATCAAGGAATTAAGACATTAAGGAATCAGTAGGTGCCTGCTGTAGATCCTGAGGCATTTATGGTGCTTCTATCACTTTCGTGTACACACACACACATAACATTTAAATGTTATCTCTTCAAAGCCTGTGCAAAAATGACAATTTTTGGCTCCCTTGTGTAACAATGGGAGTCTATGTATTAACCCTCCGTCGTCTGTCTGTCTGTCTGTGTGTGTGTGTGTGTGTGTGTGTGTGTGTGTGTGTGTCCAGAAAACTTTAACGTTGTCATTTTCTCAGAATCTACAAACAGTAGAGGCACCAAACTTGGCATGCTGATAGACTAGCACAAGACCTTTCAAAACATATCATTTTGAATGACCTTGACCCAAGGTCAAGGTCACTAAAGCTCTCTGTTTGAAAATTTTACATTGGCATTTTCTCGTAATCTACAAATGCCAGAGGTTTTAAACTTTGCATGATGATAGACATTGATAAGAACTTTACAGATATACATGTAGTCAGTGACCTTCTGTCAAGGTCAAGGCCGTACAAGATAGTTTTGTGAAACCTTAACATTGGCATTTTCTCAGAAACAATGAACAGCAGAGGTGCCAAACCTGGCATGCTGATAGACAGTGATAAGACCTATGCACACATACCATCTTAAATGACCTTGACTGAAGGTCAAGGTCATTGAAACAGTGTTCGGAAATTTTACATTTGCATTTTATCAGTATCTAGAAGAATCAGAAGCATCAAACTATGTGCGATGATTGACATTGGCAGCACCTTTACAGACATACCTGTGTTCAGTGACTTTTAGTCAAGGTCAAGGTCATGCAAGCGTGTTTTTTTTTGGAAACTTTAACCTTGGCATTTTCTTCAAAACAACAAACAGTAGAGGCACCAAATGAGGCGTGATGATAGACAGCAATGAGACCTACCTTTCTGAATGACCTTGACTGAAGGTCAAGGTCATTAAAGCTGTCTGTTGTGAATTTTAACATTACTGTTTTCGGAGGAACTACAAATGCTAGAGGCATCAAACTTGGCATGATGATAGACATCGATGAGATCTCTTTTGAATGACTTTGACCAAAGGTCAAGGCTGTACAAACTGTTTTGGGGAAAATTGTAATATTGCCAGGAACTCAGAGCGCCAGACACATCACTTAGCATGATACTGGATAGTGATAAGAGCTCTACAAACATACTTTTGTGAATGACCTTGACCTGTGTCACAAGGGAGCCATGGAGGCTTCTGCCTCTCTAGTACTTGAAATCTTCAGATCACAAAAAGCCACTTCAAGCCACTATTATGCGATCTGCACTGATCTCTGGCCTGGCGGGGAAGGTACAGATAATGGATCCAGGAAAAAAAAAAAAAATGGCTGGCACTGTTTACATGTAAATAGCAACCTGTATCCACCAGGTGGGAGCAGCCCAAATTTCTCTTGCTATGGTAACTGGACAGAAAGATGTGCAAATACAAAATACATACTTTGTGTGGGTGCAGCTTACACAGGAATCTTACAGAACATGTCAATGTGGAGATTGTGCTGCACACCATCACGGACATTGCTGATGCTGTCTTCTGGCTCACACACACCTTCCTGCATGTTCGGGTCGCCAAAAACCCTCGTCACTACGGTAACGCTGCACAGTTCCTAACATAGCTTTTTGTCTTCTTTTGGCACTCTTCTCAAACACAGAATGCTTTGTTCAGGAACAACTTAGGCATTTGTAAAAATGGTGGAATGTGTTTATTGCATTTCTGCTTGGTGTGTCACAGGTCTGCCTGCTGGTGTGAATGCAACTCAGGTGGAGAAAAGATTGCAAGGTGGGTTCTGCTATGTGACAGCTTTCTTCGGGGAAAACAGCAGCTAGTTAGTTCCAGTCTGTGTTTTTATTGCCTTCTTTAATGCACAGCTTTGAAAAATTGAACAAACAGAATTGTGATTGATTTCTGAATTAGCAACAGTGAGATTGCAGAAACTTTCACAACAAAAACGAATGCTGCCACATAATATGGGGCTTTGGAATTCCAAATTTCCGCCCCTCTGCATGCAAGATGTCAGGACTACTTCCCTTCGTTGCCTCTACTAAATATTCGCAAGTCTCGGGGGATTTAGCGAGCATGCGCACTTTTGTAATTCCGAAGGCCCGTATATTGTTATCTCCCCTGATGCACAGCAACGTCTTAGACTCCAGAGTGCAGTCCCTTTTCGGCGGGGCGTGAAAATGTGACTGCTTACACCCAGCGCCATGTTTAAAAATGGCGAATTTTTTTTAGAAAAGCAGAGACTTGTGTGTCATATGAATCGATTTGAAACGAAGTCTTGAATATCCGACCACTTTTCGTTTGGGCAAAATCTATGCCAGCGGACAATTATTGTTGCGCTTTGATGGCACTGTTTACGTGCTACACTGATCCAACAGGATGTGAGTAAACGGCAAGGGGGTTGCACTCTGACAGGCAAGGGTGTTGCACTCTACAGGCAAGTATTATTGCACGGTGCAGACGATCACGTACCTGCCTTGTGGTGAAATAAGAGACGATTACAAAAGCATACACACCCGTGCTCTAGGACTGAATGTAATAATAGATCTGTCCATTCAGACAGAGACAGTCACATGTTATGTATGTCTCTGATTCAGAAAAACTCATACTTTCACTCTGAAGACAGCCTGCCATCACTTGCGCCACTGAGGATCCCTATGGGTTCAAAGCTGGTCAAGGATGACATAGTGCGCGACCTTGTGTTTGAGAGCACCGAGACAATTTAGGCCCGTCACGGTAGCGCAGTGAGCGCCATTTCCCCACTGTGCACAGAGGTACTTTCCACTGAAAGACTCTGTGCCCCAGAGAGTGGCAACGTCTTACATTTGATTGTCTCCCCTGATGCACGAAAAAAGCGTAAAATATGCACATTACAAGAGAAAGTTTTGCGTGCTGTCTGATCCACACCATGACCAGTAGTTTTATTTTGCGCTCTCCACCTGGTATCAGCAGGGACAGCCAAATGTTGGTGTATTAGGTTTGAAAATATAGTGTGGGTTGTTGTGTGTCACAGACCTGTGTATGGCAGCAGTCAACAGACTGAGCAGCCTGGATTTGGTTTCCATTAACCCGGACACCACACAGACCCTTGCCACTGGTCAGCTACTGCGGTGTTTGTGTGTGTGTGTGTGTGTGTGTGTGTGTGTGTGTGTGTGTGTGTGTGTGTGTGTGTGTGTGTGTGAATTTAAGGGGAAAATTGGAATCATGGAGTGTGTGTGTGTGTGTGTGTGTGTGTGTGTGTGTGTGTGTGTGTGTGAATTTAAGGGGAGAATTGGAATGGAGTGTGTGTGTGTGTGTGTGTGTGTGTGTGTGTGTGTGTGTGTGTGTGTGTGTGTGTGTGTGTGTGTGTGTTTTCCAGTAAAAAAAAAAAAAAAAAGAGCAATACTATGCACAGTGTAAATCAGCTGATTTGATACCTGTCAGGTTATTTTCCATTCACATTATGAGTGCTGATGTGTATTTTACCTTCTCGCCTAGACATCTCGCCTACATTTGGATGATACTGTATGTGGCAGAGCGCGGCAGCCTGATGGCTCGTTACTGCCTGGAATTTCAAACGTTGAAAGTTCTGGTTGAAATACCTGCCCAGTGCAGCTTGGAGGATATGGTGAGGAAATTAGTTCTGTTTCTGTTCATTTCATTTTATAAAATCACACACACAAATGAAATGAACCTTTAGTTTCCAACGGTACAAGTTTTTGGTCCGCAAACCAGTATTACAACTTGCCGTTGCTACGGCTACAAAGTAAGAATACTATTAAGAAAAGAGTACACACATAAAGACAATAACAAACACATAAGGTAATATTAATAAAACAAGAAGAGCAATTGACACACCCACCGACACACAAACACGATTGTGGCTGATATTTCAGTAACTAAGCTAAAGATAGGGATTGGCCTAGTAGTGGATGCTTGCTTACCAGTATTTTCAGGATGCCCTTGACCTTGGTTTCACATTTACACAGGTGAAAGTGGTGGCATCCTGCCCTGAGTTTTCTGACATTCAGCTGCGCACCAGTGAAAAGAAAACACTGAACGCCCTGAACAAGAACAAGATCCAAGAAACCATCAAGTTTGTGCTGCTGCTGTGTGTGTGTGTGTGTGTGTGTGTGTGTGTGTGTGTGTGTGTGCGCGCGTGCGCTTCCAGTGGCAGTACCACTTTCATTTTATGTTGTTGCTGTTTTTGCCCTAGGTTCATGACACATGCGAGATGTTTTTGTTCAATTAGGGTAGCCACATGTCACACGAGAAACACGGAAAAACACCGTGTTTGCTGTTTGCTCGGACTAAAAACACTCCCACGTGACATAAGCCTTTGCAAAATGCATGTCCCTTTGTTTTATGCTTTGTGTTTTTCAGGTTCCCAATGCAAGGCAAGATCAAAACCAAACAGATGAAGGTCAACTGGTAAGTAGTCTCTGATAAAGAACTGTTGTAGAGATCGCGAAAAGTCACTGCATTTCGATGGAAATTTCTAGACCATCCCGGAACATGCAGTAACGTCAGCAGATTACGTAACCTTGGAAAGATTCCGTACTTGCCAGTATGTTGCATAATGTTCTAGATCTGACCTGTTAGTATATAAGCAGCACTGCACAGCGTTCTGGGTTCTTCCTCTTTCATGAGTTTGTTCTTGCGCATCTTCTATAATAATAAAGTATTGGAGTTCCAGCCTGTTGTATCCCGTGTCTTCTCTGCGAGTGCACCGAGAGAGCGACATAGCAGGAGAAAAATACAACAAGAACTCACCATATAAACTCTAACACAGCAAAGGATGGGTGTTGTGATGTCTTTGCTATTTTTTACTATTCTTTTCTGTTCTTTTCTCCCCCACCTTTTTTTTTTCACACACAGTCCATGGCCTTCTGTCACCAAAGGATGGATGCTGTGATATTTTTACTATTGTTTTCTGGTCCTTTTCTCACCCACAGTGGGTTGGTTGGTTCTTATTGTACTGGTATCGCTGTTCATGTGGATTGTAGGAAAGTACAGTAGTTCATGTTTGCTGTCCACAGCCTGATACAAGCAGGGCTGGGCTGTCTGCCTGTGCAAGACTTCTCCCTCTCTCAGGACTTGATGAAGATTTTCAGAGTGGGCCAGCGTGTCACCAAATGTGAGGACTCTTGGTGTGTGTGTGTGTGTGTGTGTGTGTGTGTGTGTGTGTGTGTGTGTGTGTGTGTGTGTGTGAAAGAAGTTTTTTTTCTGTTGTAATGAGTTAGCTTCAAAAAGTGTTAAGGGTTATAAGAGTGTCCTCCCAAACTAACATGGCGTAGCACAGTTGTGCTCAGAAATAAGGATTGAGGTACCGGTACTTGTTTTTAATCACAACACTCCATGTCAGAGCAGCCAGCACAAAGGTTATGATTTCAAATTGCATGCCGACCATCAGACAGTAGAGTCAGGTTCCTATTTTATAGTGTGGAACTCTTCGCAGAGATGTCTCTATGGCTTTTGTGTGTGTGTGTGTGTGTGTGTGTGTGTGTGTGTGTGTGTGTGTGTGTGTGTGCACGCACAATCAGGCCTCATGGAACTGCAGTGGTTGGGTTCTGACTTTGCCTCCCTACTGCATGCATCACAGCTCTGTAAGGCCTTCAAAGCTCGCCTGTGGCCAGACTCCAAACATGTTGCCAGGCAGCTTGAAGGAATTGGTGGGTACTGTTGTTGTAAATGGTCAACAACAATGGAAAAGAAACACTCTTGCAGTCCATGTCTTCTTTACTCTTCATGTCCAACATGACAATCAACAGTATCTTTGACCTCTGCACCAGATTTGCAGTGATTTGAAGTGGGTTGGTTGAAAAATGGCCTAGTTTGCTCGAATAAAAATGACTAACAGAACTGGTATATACAGTGTACTGTCAAATGATAAGGCGGCTTCAACTGTTGTCAGATCCATGTTGCGTAGGCCCCTGTGCAAGATGATGGCAGGAATGTCTGCAGAACTTTGACTTCTGTTTGTGGTTTTACTAGGGCCCACCATCTCTCAGGCGTTCGTCAACGCAGGACTCACATCATTTGAGAAGCTGGAAGCTTCAGACCCCCGCCACTTAGAACTGGTAAGATCATTGTTGCCATCACCACAGCATACACACAGATAATACCACCACGATTTTGGTCAAATGAAGACAAGCTTAAGAAACTTCATGCACTGTTTGTGAATTGTGATTTTGTGGCAGGTAGTGAACAGACACCCACCGTTTGGTAGCAAAGTGCATGAGGCCGTCGCTCACCTGCCTCGTTACCAGCTCATGGTGCAACAGGTAAGTTACACTAACACAGTATAAATACCTGTTGTTTTGAAGTACACTGGACACGTACAGAAAATCTGCACCAGTTGACAGGATGGAAATCTCGGTTCATTTGCTAGACGGCTTGACTAGCATTGATCACAGCAAGAAAATACTTGTTGATATTGGATGGGTGTATTGACTGAAGAAAAAGCCAACTTGACGATCATCAGCATGCAAAAAGGCATATGGACAGGTATACATGTATACATGTAAAGATTCCTACACTAAAGTATCTAGCAGACTGCCTATGGAATACATTTTCCAGTTGTGTGGTCCATGATGAATAGTAAGGAAGAATTAAAGTACTTTGATTCTATATTTATCAAATGTATTTGAAGATAAAATAGCCAGAAGTTTCTGCACCTGGAAAAATCCATTCTGTTGGAAAGGTGAAACAGCACCAAGCAAACACAGCCTACATTGTTGTCTGCATCTCCCTCTTCAATGCTGAAGACATCAAAACACAATCAACGTGTGGACGCAAGCACCAGTCTGTCATTCTTATTGGAGATGATGACAACAACGTAGTTTTCAAGTGGAGGCTGATGTGAGGTTCACATATTGAATTTGATCGATTAAGAATGATGTTTGATTGTTTGAAGGAGCTCCGTGCTTATTATCTTCATGAATTGTTTTGGTTCTTAGAAGTTTTGTGACTTTAGTGTAGCAATGGTCTCTGTTGGTAAGTATAACACTTTTTTTAAATCGCATTAATATAGGCGCTATATCCCAAATATTTGGTTCAGAGCGCCATGAGCTAAATCCAACACACATGCTCACGTGAATCACAAGCATTCTCTCAGACACTGGACATAAACACATAACAATCACGTGAAGGGCCAGCTTGGCAATATTAGCTCTGGAATTTTAGAACTGCATTTATTTTTTAATTTTGTGGGCTGAATATTTCCAAAGCTGGGGGAGGGGAGGGGAGAGCGAGAGAGAAACCCCGATGGTCAGCCTGACAGAACGGTGCTACATATGAGAAAGAAAAATTCTGTGCTGCAAGTGGTGGGACTCACACCTGACCTCTCGCATGGGTGACAGAGTCTTAACCACTAGACTCTGGACCTCCCCAGTGAGGGTGTATTAGGGTGTTGCGATTTTGCAGGACTAAATTAGTAGAAGCTACTCACAGGCTGTTATAGGTTAGTGAGCAGCCAGCTTTGTTTTGTGTGCCAAGTGCTGTTTCCAGTGATCGCAGCCCAGGAAGTTCTGAGAATCAGTCATATATGACTTAAGGTGCGGTGGCTAGAGCCAGGGGCAATGTGAAGATCGTGTGATCAGTTGCCGTGGCCACAATGAGTGATTAGCAGTTCCATGACTGTCCCAAGACTGTTCATGCTCATTAACAAAAAAAAATGTGGCAAATGCTCCTAGGAGGGACCCCTCTAAACGTCAGTGAATTCTACCAGATAGTTTGTGACGACCTTTTACTTATCCGTTTTTGGAGTTTTGTGAATGTGTGTATGATCTGGTAAAACACCTGAGCAAATGTTTGTTTCAAGGGATGGTATGCTGATGTCACAGCCATGGCGACGAAGCATTCATGTGAAGCGAGCGCAAAACGGAGGTGCCCTTTCTGTTGTCTTTTTGAGTCTGGATTGGGGTAAGTTACCAGAACATGTGTGTAATTTAGTACCTGCTGGTTGGATGCAGTGTGTGTGTGTGTGTGTGTGTGTGTGTGTGTGTGTGGTGTGTGCTCATATCTGAATCTCAGCAGTTGTTTGTTTGTTGTTGTTTTTTTCAGTTGGACTAGACATTCACACCATGTATCATCCCATCTACACTGGCAGCCATCCACAAACCACCCCAGTAAGTATTTTGAACAGTTTGTCTGAAGAACAAGTCACTGTACAACCCATAACAAGATCAATTTGTTCCCACAGTAGATAAAACTCCGGCTAGTGTGCAACATCCAATTGCAGAAATGTTCCCTCTCTCATGTCGGCTTTATGATTGGTATTGTTTGCAGGCGCATATGCAGAAGGCTGGACCGTCACAGAGCTCAGGTAAGAGACTGGCAGTGTCTAATTTACCAATTTAGGTCTGTGATAATCCGCAGTGTGCGGGCAGAATTTAGAGGTGTGACAGTATAATGAGCAGAGTACATCACTTTTTTGGGGGGATAAATACATCACCATTTGTTCATAGAAATTCAGGTTGCTTCCTGCAGGTGAAGCACGTTGCCACAGTGCAGCAATACCCACCTAAACCTTAAAACAAAAAAATTCTTGCAAGCATTGATAAATAAGGAAGTTGAGTGGGTACATGCAACAGCTTGTAGGGACTGGGTAACCAACCTAACCCAAGATGATTCCAGCAGGTAAAGTTACACTTTCCAGAAACCAAGCAAGGTACAAAGAGGAGAGTCGAGCAAACGACAATTCCAAAGACCACCCAGATGAAAGCCAACAGCAAAACCACACGGGCAGCAAAACCAAAGGGCAGCAGGTCAGCCAGTGGGATTCAGCAGCAGCTGGACATCATGATGAACAAGATTCAGCAGTTCCAGTACGCAACGCCCCAGAATGTGGATATTCTGCGTCACAACAGGCCAGGCAACGTGGATTGTCGGGATGATGTTAGGCTTGTGCAAATGGACGATCTGCTTGATGATTGGGAGGAAGCTGATCAGGACGGTGGTGATGCCTCAGTAAGGTCAGAACCACCAGCCAAGATGCTGTGTGTCCAGGTAAATCAGGTTACCATTGGTATTTACCATTGGTATAAGTCATGGACATTGCGTGGCTCATAATCACACAATGGGGGTTGGCAAAAGAAAGGTTTACAATGTTCCATTCCGATTTAGGATCAGTTACATAACATTGTTTGCGGATCATGATATTAATGTGGTTTGTCACATTTCACTTTCGCCTCTTGTTTTTGTTGTTGTTGATTTATCCCAGGTTCGTATGTACAGTGCCTAACCACAAATTCCCACCCTCTCCTCCACCCCCCCCCCCCCAATTTTTTTTTTTCTTAAAAGAGTACCGCTCATCCCTCTGCCAAAATGACAAGTACTGCCCAGCCATCAAAGAAACTTCACGCAAGACCTGGAACAGCAAATGTACATGGTGTTGGAAGCCTGTCGAGTGAAGCTGCTGGCGTAGATGCATTCAACACAGTTCGAAACCAGAGTCTCAGCACCGCCAGTGTCAGTGCCCGTCCACCTTTCAAATTCAAGAAAATTTCCAGTTTGCAAGGGAAGACTACAGCAGCACTGCATCAACAAACTGAAAGTGTTGCAGCTGTATCGTCAGCCCTGTCCAGCAAAAAGGAAACCACAAGCAGTGCACTGAATGAGGAACGTGTGGCAAACAGTATCAGACAAAACACTCAAGGTGTGGCAACTGCTGTTATGCACTCTAGCTGTGTCAACCCTGGAGATAGTAGTCGGACAAAATCCACCACCACTGATCCAGTCACTAAGCTAGCGCCTTTGAATGGGAAAGCACTTATAAACACGACCAGAGACAATGTCACAAGCAGAGCTGCTTGGCCAGAAGCCTCAGCCCCCAGTTGCAGGCCCATGACAAATACGGGCAAACCATCACCAACTATTGCCTATACTAAACCACTGCATGGTATGCCAGCCAAACCACCAGCTGACCTCCCCTTAGTGCTGCCCAGATGTACAACCAAGTCACCGGCCACTCAGTCACCATGGAGTGAGGATGTTAGAACACCTCGAGTAGTTGCCGTAGCACCCAGATCAGCAGCAACTCCTACCCCCAGAGTTCAGTGTGGAGCAGAGATGTCTGCAGTGAGCCAAAGGGATGTCAAACCACCTCAGGCCAGCGTGGACAGACAGCGAGGTGGATGGGATGAGCTTGACTTCTACCATCAACACAGGGAATCGCTCCTAATGCAAGGTGTGTATGTGTGTGTGAGAGAGAGAGAGAGAAGGAGAGTGTGTGTACGTGTTGACATTGTCATGTTGAAACAGAACAGCACAGATTGACATGAACTGCACACCTCTCCTGGGATTTACTCAAAATGCAATTAAGCCAGATTTTCATGGTGACATTGATACGCAAAAATGTGACTGCCAGTGCATGCCGACATGTGATCCCTTTTATTTTTATACGAAAGTTATTGAGACTTTGTGCAGTAATTTTCCTGTATATGTATACATGCTGTAGTACATGTGAATTGTCTAAACACAAAGAAACAAAACCCACCACTAGAGATTCAGCAAACAAAAAGGTTCCTAGTGTAAAACTGTTGTTTACTGTAATTATTTCTTTGGAAACAAAAGAAGAAGGAAGATCACCTATGCAGGACAGCGAGGACATGGTCAGGGAAGAGACTGGGTATCCATACTGCCACCCGACTTCCCCAACCCTCATGTTGGAAGATCTACAGAGGAGTGAGAACGGTGTGAGGAGAACTGAGCCAAAACCTGTCACCTCCTTTCCCGAGTACACAACATTGTGCAGCACAAACCCAAATCACATTGACAGTTCGGCCCTACTGTCTTTTAGGTGAGTCAAAAATCTTCAAGGAAAAAGATGGTGGAGATGATTGAATATGCTCACACACTACTGTCATTGTGCAGACTGAGGACTGAATTCAACTGCTTTAGTTTTGCATTGGAACATCTGGTGAATTATGTCCCTTAGATACTGGTAGTCTGTTGAACTCAGCATTCACCCAAAATTTCTCTGAACTGCACACCGCAGCTGTTTATTGAACTATCCTAGAGTTGTCCACCAGTCATAAGTTTCAACCATTTTCTCCCACCAATAATTTCTGTGGTCCACAGTGAACACAAGAGACAAGCTGCTCCTTTGCAGTACCCAGCCTTCCGCAGTTCTGTCTTCAAACCTGCATCAAGGTGAAGCTTTTGGCATTTCTTTGTGTTGCACAAGAAAACAGGTATGCACCAAGTGCGTAAAGGGATTATGGCAGTACTTCTAATAGTTTGTTGAAAGAAGAATGACTGTTTCACTGTGTGAATACTCGTGCACATCCAGTTTGTGTTTCTTTGTTTTAGTGAACAAGGCAAAGAGCTGCAAATCACAACCACCACTGGCCTGCTGGATGGCATCTTCTGACTCCCATCGTTACCAGGAATCTTAAAAACAGTGGACATTTCCTTGTAATGTTATATGTCTTCCATTGTTGAAACATACGCATGGACCACAGGACAGCTTTTTGAATTTTACTATTTACTGTTTGTTTCTCATCAGTAGCTGGATGAAGAAAGCGTTGACTGCAGACTACAATAAACATGCAGAAAATTAACTGTCGATGTTACAATTTCCTCAGTACAGTTGTTCTAAGAAGTACTGTTTTCCGCTCCTTCGTAAAGAGATCCCACAGGTATTTGTTCATCCTTTCACACACCCGCAACCTAAAAGCCGACTTTCGACGTAAGTGTTTGAGCAGTGCCCTTGAAGAGAATCTGCATCTCTGCATTGCAGAGCAAGTTACTACTCCTTGCTCCACAAGCTGAGCTCTGCAGACATTCCATCCCAACTCAGCACATGCATGCTCAATGGACCCTCATCCTCGACACAAAGCCACCAGCATTCAGACTTCTCCATTCTTCTGCATCAGGGGAGCCCCTAAAAGAGCAGCAACATGATCTGTTTAGCCTTGATACTAATAGAATGCCTCCAATAGGTTTCTCAAGGGGATCCCATGCTGGATTTGTGTTGAATGTCTGCAGAGCCAGTTTGTGGAGCATAAGAGAAGTGATTGGCTATGTAGTGTCGACTGAAATGATCCATGTCAACAACTTGGTGCGGAGAAATTATGCAGGTTCAGTCACCGCACAAAGACATCACAGTACTGTGAACAATCCACATTGTCGACAGGCAGGCTATGAAAAAAGTCTTCACAGCTCTCTGGTGTTTTGATATATATATTTATTGAAGACACAACTGAAATAACACTAATATTCAAAATGAAAGTCAAGGTAGGTTTGGTCGAAGTAGTGAACTCTCACGTAGCCATCTTCTCCTCCACTGCTGTAGCTGTAACAAAAATAGGAAATGATTTAAAGAATTGTTTTCATTTGTTTGTATTATCTGAATTTACTAGTTCATCAGAACAGTCCAGAATCTTCGGTGGCTCAAGAAAAATTAACAGAACATTTCTTCCAAAAACACACACACACAATCCAACAACAAAAACCACCACCACCACCACTAACTACACACAGAGCACAGAACTGCATTTCCCTTTGATTTTCAAAATGGCTGACTGCCTGTTTTCAAACTTCTGTTTGTGAAAGTGCACATAAAACCTATTAAACAGAATATACACAATAGGAACTGCTGAAAGACTTGTATCCCCACTTCCATCCTGTTTTAGCTACACGTAAAGACTCCATAAAACGCAGAGTGAAGTTTATGAACCTCTTGCCATCCGGATGGAAGGAGAGACTGTTGATGGGGCCGAAGTGTCCTTTGACACTGCCAAACTCCTCCTCAAATACCAAGTGGAAGAAGCGTGCATCAAACTTTCCTATCCTGGTGGACGTTGTTGTCACAGACATGGCTTCCTGACCACCGCCCAGCACCACCTGCGTAAAGCGAACATGGGGATAAGTACTGCTCTTATGGTCACATCGACTGCTGAAGGCCCCCACCTTTTCTCCCAGTTCTCTCCCCCCCCCCCCCCATCACCCTCCGCGCAAGCCCCAGCCTACCATGTTGTGACCCTGATCCATGTATTAATGCTTCCTTTCTCTGCACATTGTTTCAGTTCTTTTCATCAACTTTTTCTTCCCACTCCACTGCACTATAACCTCCAGGTCCATTATCCAAAAACAAGAAAAAGTGTGTAGCATTTAGTCACAGAGCATCAAAGCCATGCACGCGTCTGTTTTCGATCTGAAGGTGTCTGGAGGCATACTCCCCAGAATTTTTGTTTTTTAAAATTAGACTAAAATCTGTGCAGTTTGCTGCATTTTGGCATGACTTAAGTGCTCCACAGGAGAAAACACTTGTTTTGGAGGAAAGTTTTTTTAAAAATTAGACTCTGTGCAATTTGTTGTGTTTTGACATGATTTTCAATCCTTACGAGGAAAAAACACACTTTTCGAGGGAGGAAAATTCACCAAAAGGTGAAATATTTTAAGCCCAGAAAGTTGCTGTGCATAGAGGTTTTCAGCCTGTTACGAAAGAACATCATCATCAAACAATGGAACACAACAGAAAAGCACAGTCACTCACATGGTCTTTCAGCGGTGATATTGACGCAGAGTTGACTGGGCGTTCTGTGCGGTAAGTCTTCAGCTCTTCCAGGGTCTGCATGTCAAACAACTGTTGGGACAGAAAAAAACAACCCATTATATGATAAGACTGTAGGCCGTAGTACATCAAAACAGCAGCAGCAGTGTCATTACGGGGACAGGCAAGGCACACAAACTGCATTATATATTTGTTTACTGTGCATGCCACAAGCAAGAGGTGTGGTTGCGACTGCATGAGGACAACATTTCAAGATAAGAGGACTGGCTGATGGTGGCTGAATAAACAAAAGAAAACAACTCACTTACCTTGGCTGTGAAGTCTTTAGACGATGTGATGAAGTAGCTGCCATCTTTGGATGGCTGAATATCATTGATCTGTTTGTTGTGGGGTTTCTCTGATGCTATTTTCTCACCACTCTGAAAATGAACGCACTTCACATGATACATTTGTATGGAACGCACACAGTAGACCCCCAGAAGGGTTAAAAGGAAAACGCCGACCGGTGGAGGTATATGGACTCGGACCTGGGTACATTACACGGACAGTGCAAGATTATCCACTGCAAATTTCTTGTCAAAAATTATCCTTTTTGTCTTCAAAACAAAACAACAAAAACAAACAAACAACAAAATCCCAGAAAACTGGAAGGACTGGTGCCGAGACGGCAGATTTCTTATTCAAATGACACATCCAAACATGTTTTTGTTTTTCACACAAACATTTCAACCAGATGTCTCATTCTATCACTAGTATCAGGCTGAACTTGTAAATGTAAAAACCACAAAACTCAAGCAGCCAATTTCTCACCTTGAACTCAAACTGGTTAACTTCTCCATTCTCATGGCCTGTCAGGATGAAGTCCTCCAGTCCGCCCCAGATGGCTGATGTGATTTTGGGTTCCGTTGTGGGGAATGTGACACGCTGGAGCGGCTCCTCCGCCACTGTTGTTAAAAAAAAAAAACCCCAAAAAACAGGGCATGAATTACAATGCTATTTCACAGCCCACGGACATCAAATTGTTTTCTTTCCAAAAAACGAAGGGCTTGTGTTAAAATGCTGTTGGCAGTCCATCGGCATTTACTGATTCAGATGTTTTAAGCTTTTAGGGGGGAAAAAACCCCAAAATCCAGTAAGATGACAATTGACACCTGAATAATTTGATTTAGGAAATAACCTAAAACTAAAAGACCCCCCCCCCCCCAAAAAAAAAAGGAAATAAACAAACAAAAAAACAAAAAAAAAACCCCAAGAAACCAACAGCAATTCTAAAACAAGAAGAACAAACCCAAGAAAACCCCAAACCACCAACCAAACCCAGGACACTGATTGTTCAAGAATAATTGTTTAACTTTATGCCTTTACTGCTGTCATGTTCGAAATCAGGAGTACATTACGCTTGCTTGTTCTCACAACTTCAGGCTGAAGAAATATTTATGCCCTGAATGTCATAACTAGAGTCTGGCGTAGGTAGCCGTGGCAAAATGTGTGAAACTGCCCACAAGCATGAAACAAGTGTTGATTCGAGTCTTACCGATCTGGCTTCCATCCCGAAGATCATAGATGAGAATCTCACATGGAAAACCCATGGTTTTATCTGTGGTCAGCATGACCATGTTGCCGCCGAAGCTGAAGCCGCACGACCTCACAGCTGTGTTTGTTGCCAGTGATGTCAGGCATGTTCCTGAAGCATAGTATTATCAGGTTGAAAATGTAACGCTGAGAAAA
Organism: Batillaria attramentaria; assembly: GCA_018292915.2. Taxonomy (NCBI): domain Eukaryota; kingdom Metazoa; phylum Mollusca; class Gastropoda; family Batillariidae; genus Batillaria; species Batillaria attramentaria. Next base: position 619,421 of record JACVVK020000371.1, read on the forward strand.
TCCATCTAATTTCTCTCGCTGCACAAGAGACTGACACTAAAATGTTAATAATAATAATAATAATAATGAGTATTATATAGGCGCTTTACCCAATTTCATGAATCGGCTCAAAGCGCCGCGAACTGAACCCAACACGCACGCTCACGTGAATCACACACATTCTCTCACACACCGGACATAAACACATTACAATCACGTGGTGCGAAGGGTCAGCTCAGCTATTTAAATTTCGGAATTTAGAATTGCATTTATTTTACAAATTTGGTGGGCTGAACATTTCCAAAGCAGAGGGGGAGGAAGCCGGAGTACCCGGAGAGAACCCCCGACGATCGGCCCAAATGAACGGTGCCACATACGAGAAGGAAAAATTCTTTGCCCCGAGTGGGACTCGAACCCCTGACCTCTCGCATTGGTGACAGGTCTCTTAACCACTCGACCACCGACCGCCCCCAAAATGATTAAATGATTTTTCAAGGCACCAACTGAAGTGAAAGCTTCCAAGATGTCTACAGGTGGTGGTAGACCAGCAAGCAGCAATAACTATAATCATTGAATTAATTAATAATTAATTAATTATTATATTCTTGAGAATTTCTGTGTGCCATGTTCACTTGTTTGTCTTTGGAAACCTGTATTAATTTGCTTCACATTGAAAGAACTCTACAGAAACTAAAACTAAAGCACTACTGTGTAGTTACCTGTCTGTGCATCCCAGAGTTTGCATGTGTTGTCTGCAGAACCTGTGAGAACCTTGGTTGTGTCCCCTATGGCAGGTGAAGGAAGCAAACCAACAACTTTCCTAATCCATATAATTTCTAAGAATCCAACTGACCCTTTTCACAATTTCCCACTAAGATAAAATTTAAATCTTCATTACAAACATCACCCAAGACACCCCCCCCCCCCCCCCCCCGCCCTTTCAGCAACACACTTTTACAGTACTATTATATATAATACCCACAACTGATAGAAATTACATGACATGCAGACAAGTTCTGACAAGTACTGATCAATCATACAGCACTGACAACATAACTTTAAATAACATGCAGCTGTCATCTCATTACCAACATAAACTCTAACAAACGAAGTCCTCACCTGGAGAGCTAGAATCGGAGAACAAGACACAGCTGAGGCTAACAGCCAGTCACAACAAACAAATTATCATTATTATCATTAAATTATGTGAAAGGATACAGTCAACATCAATGCACCAGACAGCACCGTTGTGACCATTGAATGTTCCCAGCCTCTCGCCGTTCAGGGAGTACCAGACATTTGGCTGTGCATCTTTTGCACAAGAATAAATAAGATCACCCTCTCTGTTGTACTTGATCTGTGTGATGGACCGCTCGTGCCCATGGAGCATAATAGGCTTCTGCAAACAAAAAATACTCTGTGTCAAGATCAAGCTTTTATTTCTCAAAATAAGCAAGTCTATGACATATGTCAGTACTGATGTAGCATCACTACATTTAGTTTTACACAAGTTACAAGTTATTTCTGCAGATTCTTTACTACTGTCGTGGCTAAATTTCTTCTTTGCGTTCATTTCACCATCTGGAAATGTCAACGTAAGTCTTCTCGTTTTATTTGACGATTGTAAGCTTGTTCTCTGAAAATCCTCAGCGTATCAGAACTGATGGCAACTTCATGATCGACTTAGGCGTAATACAGATTACTTGTGAAAAGGCATCAATTACGCATTATGTTCAATGCACCACCACCGGCAACAGTGAAAATGAAAGAGTGGGTCTGACTGTGACAACGTCAAACAGATCACTGTGTTCCATAGCGTAAATGCAAGAAGAAGAGAATCAGAAAACAACATAACAGGTACATTATGCAGCAAGAAATATGATCGGTGGGTTTACACTGTTTGTAACACGTACCATGATGAGAATTTGATGGTTTAACAGCTGCACAATAATTTCACCACGCGAGTGCCGCAAACGGAAGTGACGCCATGCGCAATACTCCTGTGCGCAAATCGGCCTCAGGCGAATCTGTCCTGCGAAATACTTGTGTGCAGACCTTCTGTACACCTATTCGGCCTCTCTAGTACTGGTCACCATAATTATTTATTTTTTTTGCAGGAAACTGACAAGGCTAGTTGATCAGGCTGACAAGACACCTTACTAAATATTAATCCTATCCTGACACCGCAGATGAGTGTACTGGGGTCAACTGGCTAAGATGATCATTACTAGAGACAATCTGACTCGCCCGCCGGCGGCCGCTGTGTCCGAGCCGGGTAGAGTCAAAACGGCCGCCGTACCGACTGTGATGGAGACGGCGAGTGTCAGTTAGTAGTTCAGTACAAGACTTTCAGATCGATCTTAGTACAAACGAACCTATCCCTGAGGACCACGGCCTTCTTACGCGGGTTAAAGACCTTATCATGTACAGGGTAATTCTAGCAACTATTCCGGGCAACTTATGTCGGTTTCAGTCCCTACCCCGGCCGGCTCAGTTCACAGTAAAAGCCTAACCCCCCCCTCCTCCCCCCTCCCCCCCCCCCCGAAGAAAAATAAATGAATAAATAAAATGAAACGACTAAAATTTGAAACCGACATTTCTCACGAGCAATCCGACTTAAAACGTTGGTTTTTTTTTTTTGCAAAGCCTTCCAGTAATTTCTTCAGCCGCGTGTTGGTCTCTGTTGCTTGAGCTGCGTGAGGCCACGAACAACTAACACCAGTAAATTCCTGTTTAACTAGTCAGTTTCACCAGTGTATGTCTGTTCATCGTTGTATAATGTGCGCGAGTGTGAGTGAATGACAGGCGCATTGAGTTTTATTTAAAGAAATGCGCCCTACAAGTACCATTTATCAATAGTATTATTACTTTGTCTGCACCAAAGATTGGTCACGGTCTTTGGTTGAACTGACTGAACTTCGCAGCAATACCGAATCAGTAAAACGATAAAATTACATGATCGCATGGGGTGCCGCGTCAGTGACTTTTTACGACCAGAGCCGGCTTAAGGGTTTGTCTCCAGTGACTCTATTTTTTGAACAGAATCGGTACTATAATCTGGCTGTTACAACCGGCCATTGACCTTAGTGTGAAGACTAAACGCCGCACTGATGATCGGATCGGATTTAGCAGGCGCCGCCGTGCTGGCCCGGGTAGATGCGCACGATAACGATTTGCAAGCAAAGCACACTACACCCAGACAGTCGCGGATGCGACCGCTCAAAGGGTCATGCTCGCTTCAAACGCTATTCTAACACCTGACAGATCGGCCGTCCTTTTCAGGACCTTAAGATCTTAAAGTGTGTTTTAAAGTGAATCACTGACCTCAAGTCAGGTTCCGCAACAATCAGGGGAGCCGGGGTGGTCGAATGGTAGAGCGTTGGACTTCTAATGCTCGGGTCGTGAGTTCGATCCCGGCTGGAGCCAAATATTTGTGCTGGCTTTTTCATCGTTGCCCCGTCTTTGATATCACCCTATGTGGTGTAAAGGACGTTCAACCCCCAAGCACCCACCCACCCACCCGCAACAATCAAGACTTCCGCCAAGCGGAATCTAAAGACCCACCTTTTCTCTCAGTTTTTTTTTATATATTATTTTATATTATCGGTTTTACCCCGTTGTCGTTGTTGCTCCTCCCCCCCCCCCAATGGCGACGTGAGCATGCAGCAGACATGGACTTTTTTGTTGTTGTTTTTTTTTCCCCCTACAAATGGCCAGTCATCATCATCATTTCATTAGCCGCGAATTAGTCATTGTTGCTTGCGCGGGGTCAGTTAAGCCATAAACACTCATCTTCCTCCTCCTCCACCTCCTCCTCCTCATCATCATCATCGTCGTCGTCGTCGTCGTCATCATCATCAACTTATGAGTACTGCCTGTGACATGAAGCGATGTCTATACACTGTGCTTCTGACATAAGTAAGGGCGTTGGTGTATTTTAGTGTTTAACGTCATTTTCCACAGCACATGGGTGATAGAAAAGATGGAGCATGTAGAAATAGGCCCACAAGTATCTGGCCCCAGCCGGGATCCGAACTCACGACCCTGACGTAAGTAAACAAAAAAAGGAAAACAACGAGAAGATAGTATAGATTCGATATGGTTCGCTCTCTAGGGCCATGGGATGCAAACTATGTACTAACTGAGCATTAGTACCATTACTGAGCGGCAGAGGCAGTGGTGGTTGTAGTAGCAGAAGTAGGATCGTTAGGAGTTCTGATGGGGAAAACTGCCACTTAGAAAGCTCTAAGGTTGTTTGCCAAATGAATAGATGTTCCTTATGGCAATTGCGGCCACTTTCGTGAGTCTGCGGCTCCTAATAGCAGAGAAATATAACTCAGTTTCGTTGGTCGAACGCGATATGACCAAGTGGCTAAATATAGCCACCAATCAGCGCTGTCCACTTGGTCTTCACTCTTCAGTCCGCGCAATCAAATAACGTCGTCTGCTCTGTAGGCGGTACGGCGTACGCTTCTACGTAAGATACGTAGACTGAACGGCAACGTCATACGCCAACCCGAGTCACCACAATGGTGTCAGAGGCTGTACTGTGTATGATTCTGATGCACGGATTAACCGCTTTCGGTGCAAACTTTTTCACAGCGTTGTGTGGCTGACAACGTATTGAAACACAACTTTCAGAAACGCACAAACAAAAAGAAAGCAAGTCTAGTGAACCAGCAAAAGGAAAGCACCAAAAGAGTAACTAACTTGACCCCCCTTCCATCGTTGTAAATAAACGTTGATATCAGCTCCCTGGCTGTTGATGTTGGCTGCTAGATAGACATTCTCCGGTTAGCAGAGGTTGTCACACCATCTCCCCCCTCTACACTACCGCAGCGCAACAACAGCGTCCGGTCCGACAAACTGTAGACAGAGAATAACAAAAGAGAGTCCCAGATTTCCCTGTGTGCCTATTTTCGTGGATACCACAAATAGCTGTCGATGTCTCGAAATAAAACTACATAGGGCCACAGGAAATGGGTGCTCCCCATATTGTCAATCCTTTCTCGTGTCATCTAAACATTATTTATAATGCGTTCGCTGACAAGTGCTGTTCGTTATCGTGATGCAATACTGTGCAGCCGAGAATCTCAGGTTACGTGTGACTTGCAAATTAAACTATAAATAATTATATCACATTTCATCGGCACTGTGAGAGTTGATTAAAACTGATAGTCCGGTTATGTCTAGGCTTGCTATAATTGAGTGAGCACATGAATAAATCTTCTGATTATATGAGTAAAGACCGTAGTTTATTGTCAGTGCGACCAGCATGCATTGTTGTTAAAGATTGCACAGTTTCCACTTGTTTCCTCACTATTTGGACAAAGAAGGCTGAATGGGGGAAAAACTTCTTCTTCGCGATCGCCTTATCACATTTGGAGACAGGTACTTGAGATAAATCTGGTGGTCTTCTGGAGTTTTTCCACCGCCGCGAACTAAACCAAACACGCACGCTCACGTGAATCACGCATTCTCTCACACACTGGACATGAACACGTAACAGCCACGTCAGTGGTGCGAAAGGCCAACTCAGCAATTCAAGTTGCAATAATATTATGTCTTAGGACAAATTCCGTGTGAGATTATGCTTGCTTGCCACAAGACACTGTAGCATGTAATTGAAAGACCTCTAACTTTAAATATTACAATAAAGAATACACTGATAGTTTTAATTCTAAAATATTAACGCACTACGGAGGGGTAGGCTTGCCAAATGTCAGGATGTTCGGTGCTCAGGTGGTCAGTGGGTCTGGCAAGGCCGACAACTTCCCGAAGGAGCCAAAATTGTCTCCCCTTTGTCCCGAAAGCAAACGTCGGTTGCCATGGCAGTGACACGCAATATTGAGCCATCCCCACCCCCGCATCTCTACTCCCCCCCCTCCTCCCTCTACACCCCCTCCATGTCTCTCATTTCAGGCGTGACACTGCAGCTGGACTTATGTGTTGGACTTTAATGGTTCTGTTTTTTATCGCGTCACATTACGATGTCATTTGTCGACACGTTAAAAGCTGTTACGTGTTACAATAATGGTTATATGCTTAACCCTTTCTACACTGCCGCCACCATTATGCGTCTGGCACGAGCTGCCTGAGTCCCGTGGTTACACAGCACTGAGTGGGCCAAATGATTTTTATATCTAGGGTAAAGCTGGCTCTTAACTGGGCACTGCGGAGAGCCACAGTGCTGTCCACAGTTGTGACACAGTTGTGATTTTGGGGGGCTTCCGCCGCTGTGGCGTCATCACAGCAACCTGGATTTCAAATAACCACAGCTGTGACTGTGGTAACTTTCGCAACAGATTCTGATTGGCTGTACTACGTCACTCGGCGTGCAAACCGTGCATGGGGGACAGTGCATCTTCAATCGGTTTGTCATCGAGCACAGCTGTGTTCAGTTTTGTATTAGTAGACACACCGAGCGCAGCGACTGTGATGTGCACATGTGTGTTTCGCGCGCTGTGCCCAGTTAAGTGAAGTGTTACTTAGATGTAGTACTTTGCTTTGACATCACCTTCAGCGTGTTTCCAGGGAAACCTGACAGCAGACATGTTGGAATGGTAGGCAAAATGTAAATGAGTTGAGACGTAACTTTTAATATGTTACGTTTAACAGGTAACGTTTAACAGGTAACGTTTAACAGGTAACGTTTAACAGGTAACGTTTAACAGGTAACGTGTAACGTGTCAACTAATATCTTTCACAGAGTTTGTTACGTGCGTTGTTGTGCTGTTGCTATCAGTCATTGATATTTACCGGCTCATAAGTAACACGTAATGTGCTATATAATGGACTCATAATACTGTTACTAGTGCTTAAAGCAAAGAAATCAGATCACGTCACACCCCTTCTTCGCACTCTGCACTGGTTGCCTGTGTCCTCTAGAATTCAATACAAGATTTCATCCCTTACGTACAACTGTGTCACCTCCTCCTGTCCTCCATATCTGTCTTCTTTGCTTCAGCTTTACACTCCATCTAGACAACTTCGTTCTGCTGCTGACACTCGGAAACTCCGTGTCCCTCATGTCAAGACAAAGACCTTTGGTCGGCGTAGTTATTCATACCAGGGTCCGACTTGTTGGAATGATCTCCCAGTCTCGATCAGATATGCAGACACAAAACTATCTTTCAAAACAAATTTGAAAACCCACCTCTTCACAGCCTTCAACCAACAACATCTTCATCTTGCTGGTCATGTGTGTGTGTGTGTGTGTGTGTGTGTGTGTGAGCCAGGGGCAGCTCGTGTATGATGCTGCACATCATGTGTGGTGTGTGGAGGCATGTCGTGTGTGTTTCTAGGTGAGTGAGTGTGTGTTCTTTGTAAGGCGCCCTGAGCTCCCGCGAGAGGGAGGGCGTCTTTTAAGTACCCATATTATTATTATTATTATTATTACTACCCCCCCCCCCTTCACGGTTTTGTCAGTCACGTGGAGCTCTCAGGCACAACAGCATGAATGTTACAAAAACAAAAGTTACCTTCTGTGAAGGTTAAAATGAGCTTTAATTGAAGCTCTCAAGAAAACGCCAGACAGAGAAGGAACGCACAGTCTCAGCCTTATCGTATCGCCCGAGTTTCTCAAGGTAGGTGTCGTGCGTAATCTTGAAATATGTCTGGTTTTCGGAATCATGCTTTTTCGGTGTTGCGGGGCACTGAGTTTGATATCGAGTTTGAAATCAAACGTACAGGTTTGTGTGATACATGTATTTTTCATCTCAGGTCTCACTTGCGGCATTTGCGTCTGGGTAATTTTGCGAGGGCCAGGGGAGCTAACAATCATTTTGTAACGCACACTTCCTATCTACGCCAGTTCTGATTAGCGTTGATTTACAGACAGCAATACATGTTGGTGGTGGTATGGTATGGTATTTTATGGTATGGTATGGTATGGCAGACTTCTCGACGCACATATATCGATCTCTGCTAAAATGTTCACGGCGCCGCAGGGCTGGAGGACGAAGCAGTGAAAGCCTGCTTCCGCTAAGCGCTACTTTATGTGCAAACCTCCACCCTATTCACTCTGGTGCGTGCGACAGCATTTCTGTTTACCAGGACACCGGTCACAGCCTACTCTTCTTCAAAACTGGTGAACGTGGGA
>JACVVK020000371.1:630000-662500 GCA_018292915.2 Batillaria attramentaria
GGGCGGGTACCAAACAATTTTCGAGTTAGATAAATCTAAACGGGTTTTTAATTCCATCTTGCTCAGTCAGATTTTTTTTTTCCTCATGCATACAAGTTATTGTTAAATGCATACACAACTTCCACAAAAAAAAACCTTACATTGATTAATCTGCACACATTATCTCTTCACTGTACAAAATCAATACTTACAGAATACAAAACTGGCTCCTTTGTGTCTTTGGTTATGGCTGTCCAGAAAAAAAGTTAGTGACGTCAACCAGCTACTGCAGCTAGGCGAGCTAACACGACCTCATGTGTTTGGGGTTTTGCGAGCGCATAGAGGCACGGAAAGGGTTTCCAGTACTTTCTTTATGTCAGCATGCTTGATGTCAGAGAGTTTGCGTACGCCGGTGTGCGCGCGGGATGCATACATGACACAACGACCATGACGACAGCAGGTCACTGAATGGAAACAACATATTGGGCTGGTGGCCATCTTGTTTGCTATGCGCACAGCACAGTGTGCACATTCCCATATTTCACATCACACACACAACAGCACTAAGCAAGACAACAGTAATGACCTACGCTCAATCAGCCTATGTACCAGAAAAGTTTCTGAGTTGTTTTAGTGGCCGGTGTCATGCTGTACACCACCAAGACGGCTCAGAACAATCTTTGAGCCTAAACTGAATGGCAGCAACAGGTACTTTTAACTTGTTGTGTTCAGACATTTACAACAGTAGTAGACTTCATGTACATGTAACTCATTAAAAAGTCAACTGTATGCCTTCTCGAAGAGGACGAAGTTTCGCGAGAGTTGCACTTACCGAAAGGGCTTATTTTGTAACTTCGCTCATGCTTTGTTGTTGTTGTTGTTGTTGTTTTGTTATTTTTTTCCCAACGAACCAAGGTCAGCAGTGTTGGCCGTTACGAGAGTGTGAAATCCGCGTACCAAATCTAAAACAGAGGACTTGAACCAGAGGTTAATTTAATCAGTTTCTTATCATTTTGGTGCCAAAACTATACGGCATTGACCATTGCCATTTCAATTAATTTTGTGGATGTATCATAGTAACTTCCTTCGCATAAAACCACACTCATGAGGCGATTTCCTCTGGAAACGTAGAAACTTACGTTTTGACCAGACTAAGCCTCGGAATAAAGAGCCTATTTTGCTGTGGAATGTGCAGGGTGGTGACTAGAACAGAGGCGAAATCGGATGATAAGAACGCACTTATACTTCTACTGCCGTAACACTCTGCAGGTGTTTAACTTGTTGTCTTTTTCTTCTTTTTCCTTCGTTGGGTGTTTTGCCATGGGTATAGATCAACACTCGGCTGTTGAATTGATGGCTTTACATTTTTACGCACTGAGTAAACGCTGAAACCGAAGGTTGGTGTTAAAACTGGAACTTTAAAATGAGGACCGTTTTTTTTTTTTTAATTTTAATGTATTTGTGTGTATGTGTGTGTGCGTGCGTGCGTGCGTGCGTGCGTGCGTGCGTGTGTGTGTGTGTGTGTGTGTGTGTGTGTGTGTGTGTGTGCGTGCGTGCGTGCGTGCGTGTGTGTGTGTGTGTGTGTGCGTGCGTGCGTGCGTGCGTGCGTGCGTGCGTGCGCGTGCGTGCGTGTGTGTGTGTGCGTGCGCGTGTGTGTGCGTGCGTGTGCGTGAGTGTGTGTGTGTGTGCGCGCGCGCGTCAAGTGCGTGACCGTGCAACAGGAGTCTTGCACATCTTCTCACAGGCACTGAGCAAACAGTCCTCCCACGCACAAAGAAGAAAAAAACAAAAAAAAACAGGTGAAAAAGAAATGAGCCGGCTGTGGTGCACTATGTGCATTCTACACGCGTCTCGTATACAAATACTTACCGCGAGATCACAAGAGCCGTACTTGTGTCTTGTGAGTCTCTCCCCCCCCCCTCCACCCCCCCCCCCTCTCTCTCTCTCTGTTCCGTATGGGATCCTTCATTTTTCGGTGCCAAGCAGTCTGGCCAACAAACCACCCAAAAAATCTGTTGGAAATTGGCCTGCTAGTGAAAGTGAACCGCGCAAGTCCGCCAGGAATGCCACGGTACAGTGTACAACAAACGATGTTTTCACCTACTGTGGGGGGCGGGTGAGTGTTTGAGGGTTTAACGTCCTTTTCCAGCACATAAGTGTGATATCAAAGACGGTGCAACGAGAAAAAAGGCCAGCACAAATATTTGGCCTCAGCCGGGATTCGAACTCACGACCCGAGCATTGAAAGTCCAACGCTGGACCGCTCGGTAATCCTGGCTGTGTACTTCAGTCAGTCCAAAAAGAAAGTATAAGCACCAAATTCCCTCAATTTTAGGAAACGCGCTTTTAATATGGTTGATCGGGTAACTACGGAAAAATCCACAGCCTACACTGATGCGGACACAACACGCACAACGTTGATAGGCACGAATTTACATTTAACCGGGCAGTTTTGATGGAACCTAGCATCGCACTACTGAAACATATACTCAGTTACAGCTTCACACGAGGCGGCACTGTGCAAGCCGAAAAGCACGGTGACTCTCACAGCCATGCCGGCACCGCACACTAGGACAGTTTTGGGCCGTTGTAGTTTTCGTTCACACGGCCAGCAAACGTCAGTATACCGCATTCTGAGCTCTACTTACATTAAGTAAGATTCAGAATGTTTCCCGCGTACACGCGCACTCACAAGCGAAGATGTTCCAACACATATTAAGCTGTCTTGAGTTTATTCTGGGATAATAATAATTATACATAGGTTGTTGTTGTTGTTGTTGTTGTTGTTGTTGTTGTTGTTTTATAGAGCGCTGCTCTCCAATATACTGTACCAAGGACGCGCTGCGATTAAAGCACGCACACAACGGGTGGGTGGGGTGGGGTGTTTGGGGGTGTTAAACGTCCTTTCCCACCACATACGGGTGAGTATCAAAGACGGGGGCAACGATGAAAAAGCCAGCACAAATATTTGGGATAAACGAACTCACGTAACCCGAGCATCAGAAGTCCAAACGCGCTAACCATTCGGCCACCCCGGCTCCCCAGCACACACACACACACAACACACACACACGACACACACACACACACCCACACACACACACACACACACACACACTATTTACATCGCCTCTTACATACAATTCGGGCAGGTGCAAACGACCCATGGTACAGACAAACAGACGCAACATAATCTTAGAAACGGCACCTATAAGGACTCCCGTTTTAACGAGGCGGTCACATCAAAGGCAAACCTGTATGACAATCACTCTGGAAACCCTGGCCATCATGCAGCAGACAGGAATCGTGACTATGGCGACGCCGTGGACCCAATTATCATGACCTACACGCGGCACGGACAAAGATGGCGGCTACGATAAGCCAATTTGGTGGGATCAGCTCGGTGTATCAGTGTTTGCAAGGACGCAGCAATCATCTTAGCATTAAAAGTGAACGGGGTGATTAGCAGCCGGGTTAAAGTATCTAAAGGTGCGTGTCTGACATACTACAGCATACTACTACCTTTCACCGAATGCACCAAAAACAGTCACTTGTGTCAAGAGAAGGGTCACAGACCACCGTGATAGCTCGAGTCGACGTGATGCTGAAATTTCAAAACTTGCTTTTTGCAAACGACGGACCGATCCAGCAGACTGACTCTACACGCTCTGAGCCTTTGACTGCCGGATTTTTGTGATTTCTTTGGTGAACTTTAAAGCATTAATAATAATAATAATAATAATAATTCATCATACTTATAAGGCGCCCGTCTCTGAAGGACAGACTCAGAGCGCACACAGGTATGTTTTGAGTTGTGATTTAAAGGCTGACAGTGTGGGGACATCATGGAGGGCAGAAGGCAGCGAGTTCCAGATTGTCGGGGCGAGGTAGCTGAACGCGCGTTCACCGGTAGTTTTCATATTACGCAGAGGAACTTTGAGAAGCTTTTCGTCAGAGGGATCGCAGTCCTGCGGGAAGGCTGATAAATAAGCATTTCTAGGGTGTCATGGGCAGCGTCATGTTTCAGTAACAGGAATACATAGCGTTAACTTTTCTTTCCAATCTGTATCGGTGTTGACGGTAGCCTTTCACTGGCAAGCCGACGGCGTCCAGCTTCTGTGCCCCTGGCGAGCCGAAATAATTGACTGGGAGTGTATTTTACCGCTAGTAGGTTTGCGAAATGGCCGTGTCTGACGACCCCCCTAAGGGAACGTGCACATAGTTACTGTAAGCCGCACGGTGATAGCGAAATGTGAACGAGCATCAAAGACCGGTGGACATGATTTATGGCTGATCACCATGAACTCTACACAGATCTGCTTTTTTTTTTTTTTGGGGGGGGGGGGGTAGCGAGATGGTGGGGGAGGGGGGTAGCGGGAATTCTGAAGTTCATTTTTTTATGTTTTAAGTAATCATTTGTGACGCTCCACCACGAAATGAGTCTTCTTGTACTATTTGTTCATGTTACAAGACGACTTATTTCGTGGTGAAGGGTCCAAAATGTTTCGTTTTCAATACTAATAATTCAGTATTCATATACTGTATAATCAGTATTGCCAGTTGCTTGGCTGAAAGAGTCGTGAGTTGAATCCAGCACGCACGCTTACGTGAATCACACGCACGCGGACACACACAAAAAAGTGGATAATTATGCAAGTAAATGGTTACTCTGTTCTTCTTGGGTTGTTGTTGTTGTTGTTGTTGTTTTTTACGAGCATCAAAGTGGACACGATTTATTGTTGATCACCGTGAACTCTGCAGATCAGCTGGGGGGTGGGGGAGGGGGGGGGGCGGGAGAGGGAGCGGGAATTCTAAACGTTTTTTCTTCTGCACCGATTCACTCCTGTGACACAGGAAAAACGACGAAGCCGAGGCTGCCACATGCAGTCTTGAAATCTCATCGAATTTCGAAGTACCGCATAACCAGTTTCTGACATGCGATAAAGACAAGAGACATCTGATAATGACCCTGCTGTACACGTAGCTCTTATAGTCAGCCATGTGCACAGTATTGTATTGGCAATTGCCAACCCGAGTATATATATACATAAATGTATACAGTAAAAATAGGTAATGTGTGTAAGACATTGCATTGATAATGTCCATGTAGGCATTGTGTGATTGTAACTTATGAGTGAAATATGTGTGACAGCAGACAACAGCAGACTGTGACTGAATAGCTCCCTCCCCCCTCACCCCTCTCTCTCTCTCTCTCTCTCTCTCTCTCAGTCTCTAACCAAACACTCAGTACTGCAGGTAACTGTTCTGTCATAACGATACACTGTACCTAATAAAAGTGCATACCATTGTCAAATGTGTTTACTGATATATGTGTGTGTGTGTGTGTGTGTGTGTGTGTGTGTGTGTGTGTGTGTGTGTGTGTGTGTGTGTGTGTGTGTGTGTGTGTGTGTGTGTGTGTGTGCCCATGCCTAAAAAAAAGGAGATATAAAAAAATTTCTGACATACGATCTCCTGACTATAACCTCTGACTTTCTTACCCTGTACGTGGTCGACAAACGTTCTTGTAGAAACACCACCCCCCCCCCCGCCTTACCCCCCCCCCATCCCCTGCATTACCCCCCCTCCCCCCCCCCCACACACGTCCTCCTCCACCTCCCTTCCTTGCCGGCTGAGTACATACAGCAATAATGAGCTTTAGCGTTTACCACGAAATGATGTGACTGTTCGCCCATCTACCAAACTACCTGCAGACAATAACGGTCATGTTCTTGTGCTTTGCTAATTTCGATCCTAATTCCTACAGAACAGTCAGTAATGACGTTGTTATTTGTCAGTGGCAGGGCGGCTGACAGTGCCAATGTACTTGTACCTGGTATGGCGTGTGTGTATGGTAAGCTTAATGAGCAGAGATCAGTGTAAAAGAGAGGCGAAGTCCTTCCCCCTTCCCCCTTCTCGCCCGCCCTTCCGGCCTCCCTTTCCGTCTGTCTGCATCTCTCCTCCCCTCCCCACCCCTTCTCTCTCTCTCTCTCTCTCTTCGTTCAGTACGAACAAAGTTTAGACTGACACTTGTGCCAAATAAAAGTTTCATTGTCAATGACTCTGTGTGTGTGTGTGTGTGTGTGTGTGTGTGTGTGTGTGTGTGTGTGTGTGTCTGCCTGAGGAACCGGGATAGTGGAGCGGTAGTGTTGGACTTTTAATGCTAGTGTTGTGAGTTCCATTCCCAGCTTATGCCAAAGATCTGCTCTGGCCTTTTTCACGTTTCTCCGTCTTTGATATCACCCATATTTGGTGGAAACAAACGTTAAATCTTCCCCCACCCCCCCCCCCCCCCCCCTCTCGGCTGTCTGTCTGTCTGTCTGTCTGTCTGTCTCTCTCTCTCAGGCTCGCTCACACACACACACACACACACACACACGCACACACACACACACACAAACACCACACACACACACACACACACACACACACACACATACACACACACACACACACCCACGCACCCACGCACACACACACACACACACACACACACACACACACACACACACGAACCTCAGTCTTTGTATCGATCGTCCCTCCCTATGCATGATGTTTTTCACCCAGCCTCCCGGTTCACTCGCCTCCCAGTACACAACAGAATCCACGAAGCGCATGACTTCAATTAGTTCATTTACGTCCCCCGTAATAATGGCTTTCTTTGATAATGGGGAAGCGGACTGGACACGAAGCGGGCGGACAATGGACTCAGTACGTTAGCTCCGCGACGGCTCGTATCGAGACGAACATATTGTCGATAAGTGCTGAATACATACGCCACCCCCACCCCCTGCTCCAACCCTCTCACCCCTCTCTCCTATCCTACTTCCTCCACCCCCCCCCCTACCCCCCCCCCCCCCCCAAAAAAAAAGACATCCGTCGTGCGTCATCGAAGTTGTTCGTGCGTCAGTTTTGAAAGGCTGTATAGTGAACAAGGCTCTAACAAGACCGATGGTGGCTCCCTCTATCGTCATAGACTTTGTGACAGCGGCGGTCACTCTGTGTACACTAGAGAGAGGGGAGACAAAACAGGTAAGAAAAGTGTTTTTTCAGTATCGATGAAAATGGTGTATGACCGCTTTGAGTTTGAGGGGTGAAGGCCGGTTGAGAACGTTGACGGGCTGAAAAGTTTAAGGATGTTTGATCAATAGAGAGAAACAAACAAACAAACAAAGGGACAGACGGAAGGACGAACAGACAGACAAGCGGGCAAACAGACAGAGGGACAAACAAGCATTGAAACTGCGAACAAAGGGGTCGATGGACCTACAGACAGACAGACAGATGGACGGACGGACAAAACAAGAACTCTTCATACAGCTTTGAACACAACTCGTCCCCAATAAAGACAGCAACCTGTCGGCCAAACTAAAAGGAATGTACATGCATGATTCATGCACACTGCGCCTAACACCTGTAATTGCAGACGGAGTGTCATCAAACGCAGCTGTTGCCCCATCTGTCGCATCCAGTGACGCGCATTAACGCCCAGTGTCAACACACAAAAGCGAATTAGTTGTTACTGTTGCAAATGTTTTCTTTTTTATGCAAGAGCGGCTAAAACGCGTACAGAAACTTCATTGGTATGATGAGTCTTATTTAAGTTACGAGTAAAATGGCCTAACACAGAAGCAGATCAGTTTTCGAAGCAGAAATAGTAAACCTACCCTACCCTATCCTACCCTGCCCTACCCTACCCTACCCTACCCAAACCCCAACCCCAACCCCAACCCAACCCCAACGCAAGCCGAGAAAATAGAAAGCCGTTCTATCCGAAACTTGCCGCGGCAAGCCTTGGGCAGCAAGACTGTACAGCTTGCTTGTACATTTGCCGTAGACTTGCGGGGGCCGCAAACCCGCTTTTGCCGGGCAAACTTGCCACGTGTAGAACGGCCCTTAGCCCGCTACTCGTTTATTGCACGTGCCGGGATGAAAATAGAGCAAGGTGCGTCGGGACAGAGAATCAGTATAATGTGTGGGGTTTATTGTATTGTTGTTGTTGTTGTTGTTTTTTTTGTTTTGTTTGTTTGAGTGTTTTGTGTTTGTTGGTTGTTGTTTGTTTGTTGTTTCGTTTTGTTTGTTTGTTCAAGCGGGTTTTTGTTTGTTTGTTTTTTTTCTTTTTTTCGGGGGGGGGGGGGGGGGGGGGAGGGGGTCTTTGTGATGTTGGGTTGATTTGTTCGTGTTTGCGGGGAAGGGGGTGTGGGGGTGTGGGGTGGGGGGTGGGGGTGGGGGTGGGGGTGCAGTGGATGACGGTGATGGGGGATGGGGGGTGGGGAATGTGTCTAGTTTTTGTTCTCTCTCTCTCTCTCTCTCTCTCTCCGTGTGTGTGTGTGTGTGTGTGTGTGTGTGTGTGTGTGTGTGTGTGTGTGTGTGTGTGTGTGTGTGTGTGTGTGTGTGTGTGTGTGTGTTGCCATTGATTTCCATTTTTTTTATCATAGTTTGTGTACATACTACAATCCCAGTCAGTCTATATGAGCTTAAACTGATTTACTATTGTGTTGTATGTACAAATTATTGTAAAACCCAATAAGACAGATTAAACTCCCAAACACCCACCCAATAAGACAGAAAAAGTTGTATCGTGGGGTGTGTTGCGTACACTCAGTCTTGTGTTTAAATGTTCTGACGACATTGTGACGACATTGAGACACCAGTGTGACGACATTGTGAAATACAATAAATAAGAAGAAAGGTTTTCCGCTCTGACAGATGACTCATCTAAAGCGTTAAATTTGTGCACTTGTAACTGTTCGATGCATAGAGGCCTGTAGCAAAAGCTCAAAAGGTCAGAGCGGCTTAACAGCGTTAAGGCGAATGCGCTTGTTCAATTTTATGAGTTTAAAATTTTGCAGGCTGCTAAAAAAAAAAAAAAAAAAAACAAAGTAGAGTAACCTACTGATACCTGATGACTTTTTTTATTATTTGTTTTACTACTTTATGACCCCTTTCGGATAATTCGGGCTGCTTTCACCGGAACCACTGCTGAAGCGCCCCGTGTGGTCACTCGTCGCGTCATCGAGTACCACTTCTGTTGGCTGCCTGAGTGCCACCATTACCGTCATCGAGTACACTACTGTTGGCTCAGTGCAAGCATTACAGACGCTGTCACTGTCCAGGTGAGTAAACTGTGTGATGAGATACCACGACAACAGGTCTGAACGACCTGTGAACATAAAACTCGTAGCATTAATCCCTTTAAGGTGTGACCTTGACCTCAGAGTCGGGAGACCCAGATCGATCGGTTTCCTCCTCACCTGATTGTTCATTCATCCGTGACGCCGGCTTCGCTCTCGGCACGCTTGGCTGGTTCTTCTCATGTTTCGGCCGCAGACAGCGGCACAGACAGACGGCCAGAGTATCGCTTGCGGGCACGTGCAGCCCGTTAGCTCATGTCAACCTGATATAGAACGAATGGAAATTAGACATTAAAATTAGACGAGGAATAAATGTACATGATAATAAAAAATAAAAAAAAGCAGTGCGACGCATTGGATTGTAATGCTTTGAAAGGATTATGATTCTGTAATACTACCACTACTACTAATAGTAATAACAGGCACTTACATAGAATGTAAGTCCCTGGTAATAATAATCAATAATAATCGATAATAATCGATGATAATTATAATGATAATCGATAATAATAATAATAGTTATATAGTGCCTAACCTTATCTAAGCTCTAGGGAGAGAACCCCCGACGATCGGCCCGAATGATTTCAGTGTATTTTCTTGTTCATCTTGGTTTGTCCTTTATTCATGTTAAGACATAAAAAACACAAAAGACAGATAACACAAACCACAAGACAGGTAAAACTGATAAGACAGATAAAAATTAATAAAAACTCATACACACACACACACACACACACACACACACACACACACACACACACACACACACACACACACACACACACACACACACACACACACACGTTCCCTGCGCACACAAGCATTCACACCAGCAGAACGACAACATGGCACGGCTAGGAGAGGGTGCAGAGATGGGTTTTCAGTCGGGACTTGAAGGATTCCTTGTTTGAACTGTTTCTGATTGTAAGAGGGAGGTGCTTCCAAGTAACAGGGGCCTGGTAACGAAAGGAACGCTGACCGAATGATTTAGTTCTGCAGGAGGGAATCTGGAATATGTAGGTGTCAGAGGATGAACGCAGTTGTCGTTAGGGAGTGTAGATGTGAAGGAGGTTAGTAATAATGATAATGATAATAATAATTGTGTGTTGTGTGGGCGCTTTCCCCAATTTCTTGAACTGGCTTAAAGCGCCGTGAGCTGAACCCAACACGCACGCTCACGTGAATCACACGCATTCTCTCACACACGGGACTGAACACATTACAATGACGTGGTGCGAAGGGTCAGCTCAGCTATTTAAGTTTCGGAATTTAGAATTGCTTTTATTTTCGAAGTTTGCGTGCTGAACATTTCCAAAGCAGATATAACCCGTTATTGTTTTATTGATGTTATTTTGAAAATAGTCGTTATGAGGCGCACGGAAAGCGTGCTAACGTTCTTTCCTTGGGATTCGAACACGATACCTGATCAGGATCCGGGCCTTGACCGCCAAGCCAAATTCCAGTCAGCCAGTGATGTTATCTGTCTGTTGACGATTTAATAATAATACATGTAATAAGTATTGTATAGGCGCTTTACCCAGTTTCATGAATCGGCTTAAAGCACCGCGAACTGAACCCAACACGCACGCTCACGTGAATCACACGCATTCTCTCACACACTGGACATAAACACATTACAATCACGTGGTGCGAAGGGTCAGCTCAGCTATTTAAATTTCGGAATTTAGAATTGCATTTATTTTTCAAATTTGGTGGCCTGAACATTTCCAAAGCAGAGGGGGATGAAGCCGAAGTACCCGGAGAGAACCCCCGACGATCGGCCCGAATGATTTCAGTGTATTTTCTTGTTCATCTTGGTTTGTCCTTAGTTCTGTAGTAGTTGTAGCAACGGCAAGTTACAGAATGGACTTGTATCCTAAACGGGCTCATTCCATCTTTGCTAGGCCAACTTATGTTTTGGAACAATCCAAATCACGTGCAGACTTGTTTAAGGAGCCTGTCCCGCCCTCGTGTACACACTGACGCACTCACAAATATCAAGTGTGCACGCGAAAAATCCCACGTCCATCTTTCGAAGAAGAGTAGGCTGTGGCCGGTAGGGTGGAAAACAGGTATACTGTGCACGCATCAGAGTGAATAGCAGGGTGAAGGTTTGGACATAAAGTAGCGCTTAGCGGCAGCAGGCTTTCACTGCTCCGTCCTCCAGCCTTGCGGCGCCATGGGCATTTTAGAAGAGATGAATATGTGCGCCGCGGAGAAGTATACCATACCATACCATACCATACCATACCATACCATACCCATTTGCCGAGTTGGTCGAACACGTATTGTCAATGCTGGGGTTTTCAGTTCGATTCCCATACCGCCATGGCTTTATTAACTGCCCTTATTTGACACTCAATAATAACCAATCATGAATAATTTCTCAGGTGGCAGGTATTTGGGATTTTATAATCGATAGCTCACAGAGATCTTTCAATTAGTCCAAACTGGTATTATTTATTACAGCTTATTTATGATTGGCTATTTCTGGTAAATAATAACAATAATACTCTTGTACTAACTGATCCGATCGCTGACCACGACTAATTAATTAATTATTTCAGCAGACGGATTTTGTCTCTCTCTCTCTCTCTCCGAAACGCCCTATCAATACAGTAACAACAGACTGCACTATATTGTCACTAATCCCCCTGACTACAGAGCCGTTTGCCGTATCCAACAGCTGTTCCGTTCAAGCCAAACACGAACTCACGCGAACCTGTGCTTTACACGCTGCCAACTTTAATCCGGTGGTTTAACACATACCATGCCGCCACGGCTTCAGATCCGAGTCGGACATCGCGGTCACATATCGATTCAATGTCCTGTTACTTTCTCATCGAAGTGGACACGTGTCCTACCATTTCTGTGCCACAGCGGACAAATATTCACGACAAACGTTCTATACTTTTAGTCAGCCGGGACATTTGTATTGTTCCGACTTGTCCCCCGACTGTCTACAACTCTTTGCAAAACTAATTCCGCCTTCAGCCTTCACTGCTCCTTGTTTAAATCCCATCTGAAGACTTTTCTCTTCCGTCACGCTTTTGATAGTTAACTTCTGTTGATCCTGTTTGTGTGTACAGTGAGTCGTTTGATGTCGCTGCACCTGCCAAATTGGATACCGTTAGAGTGGCTGCAAATAGTCAGTGTGTGTGTGTGTGTGTGTGTGTGTGTGTGTGTGTGTGTGTGTGTGTGTGTGTGTGTGTGTGTGTGTGCTTCAAGCGCAGCGCTCTATAAAAACTATGTATTATTATTATTATTATTATTATTATTACAGTGCCCAGGGATATGTAACCATGTACCGCGCACGGAGACTCCCCGTTCTTTCAGTTGTCGTCCCAGCACATCTTTCTTTTTTATAATTTTTATGCCTCAGTGTGTGGTAGTGTGATATGTCATTCGTACTCAAGCTTTACTGAGTTTTCAGTCTTCAACACTTTATCTTGCTTGGGCTAGAGAACAAGTTCCTGCATAACTTATTGTGGTACGGAATGAGTTAAACGGCTTGAAGTTAAATGCTTATCCGCGGTGCTTATAGGCTCTCCTATCAAATGACGTAAGAAATATATCCAAAGAAACAACACTTGATTGAACAATACATATAGATTAGTTGTGGTGACTATTAGCACGGTGGTGAATTTCAGCCTTGTCAATGATCTGGTTATAATTTCGAACATGCTCAGTTTAAAGGCACCTGGGGTGTAACCAAATATGGCATATTCTGTTTCCAGGGTGTCTGCTGTAGCGGTTTGAAGTTCGTGTCTTACTGACGTGTAGGGGGGGGGGGAGCTTAACAATGTATCCACCAAGAGAAGCGAGTCACAGCACGTCCGTTACTTGTGCTGCACCAGATAACCTTTCAAAGTATTCTGCAGCCCTATGTGGAAAGTCAGTCGAAGAACTATTTACCATCAGTTATGAGCCGATATGTGGATCCACCCCCCCCCCCCAACACACACACACACACACACACACACACACACACACCACACACACACACACACACACACACCACACACACACACACACACACACACACACACACACACCCGCCAAATATAAAGAAAGAAAAAGAAAAAACAAAAGAAGGATACGCTCAAGAGTATGCAGCAAAATAGTGCATCGTTTCATCACAAGCGGTTGTACATGCACAAAACAGGATTCTTTTTTAAATTCCTTCAAAGTGTTTATTCATTGTCCACAACAACAACAGCAACAGCAACAATAACAACGCCGTGCATCGCATTAAGAGCTCGTGAGTCAGTGCGTCTGTACGCTCGAAATACTCGATCTTGATGATTAGTACAGCTCTTAATGCGATACACAGGGGAGGGGGGAGGAGGAGGGGGGCGCATGTAAAAGTCGGGGTTAGGGGAATTTAGCCCCTGGGTAGAGTCTAACCACGAACTAAACTAGCTCTAGGGTTAAATTTTATTGGGGGGGGGGGGGGGGAAGCGGGTCCATTCCAGCAAGGTGCCTATGCCGTTATAGAAGGATTTTTGTCTTTCTTTCTTCGCTTCCTTTTTTTTAATTTAATTTTGTTTTGGGGTTTCTTTTGTCCTAGTCTGGGTTAGGCCCGTAGCCGTGGGCTCAACTAGTAAACCTCCAGTTTTACGCACGGGCCCAGGTGGGTTTGGGGGCCCGCAACAGGTTTGTATAGTTGTGTCTGCAGGTATGAGGCGTGTAAACCCAGCACATGTACACTATCTTGCCAAGTTTATTTTCTGTTTCCTGATGACGTGGGAAGAGGAAGCTACAGTTCAACGACTGACGCACACAGGTGGAACTGACACGCGAAATTATCTCCCTTGCTTGATCGATTATCTCCCTTGCTTGATCGATTATCGTGCATTCTTTTCATAATCTTTCATTATCTTTTCAGAATCCAGAGCTGTTTTTGCAAATACATAATTATTCAACCCACAAAAATTTGAAAATAAATGCAATTATAAATTCCGAAGCTTAAATAGTTCAGATGATCTTTCTAATAATTATGTTTCTGTCCAGTGTGTGTGAGAGAGAATGCGTGTGATTCACGTGAGCGTGCGTGTTGGGTTCAGCTCGCCTTCACAATACTCAGTTATTACTAGTATTATTAGACTGACGGTCGTTTGCTTTTGTCTACGCAAATAATGATAATAATAATAGGGTGTGGGTGTTTGGGGGTTTAACGTCCTTTTCCACCACATACGGGTGATATCAAAGACGGGGCAACGATGAAAACAAGCCAGCACAAATATTTGGCCCCAGCCGGGATACCAACTCACGACCCGAGCATTAGAAATCCAACGCTGTACCATTCGGCCACCCCGGCTCCCCTAATAACAACAACAACAACAACAACAAACAACAATACTACTACTACTACGACTACTACGACTAATATCCAGGAGTTTTACCAAGCCACGAACTGAAACTAACACACACGCTCACGTGAATCATCACGCGCATTCTCTCTCACCCTCGACACGATCACTTGCTACTAGGGGTCAGTTACAGTTCTGATATCCATTTCTGATCGGTCTTCACGATAACCAAACCAAACCGTCCGCTCTTCACAATTGACGTGTAGCCAATTTCTGATTGACAGGTCGTACTGGCCGCCAAACAAAGTGTGCGAAAGAGACAAGCACGGTGTACTCCGACAAACAAACGCACACTTGCAGCTTAGCTTGCCTGGAGTATGTGTCTGACAAAGGTGAGAAGGTAAAACAAAAAAGCAAACACAACAAAAACGCGTGTGCTGCGTGCGGTTGCCGTGGAGGATTCATTTTGGTCAGTGGGCGTGGCTACAGGCGTCTGGGCTACATATTAATTGTTATGCAGTGTATCACCGAGCCATGCCTTGAGAGGAAGAAGGGGTGGGGGGGGGGGGTCGAGCGTGGGAGGGGGTGCAGTAGAAACTTGACCTGAGGTGGAAATCAGGACTGACTAACCACACACACACACACACACACACACACACACACACACACACTACTCACACACAGACACTGGCAGACACACAGACACAGACACACACACTGACTATACTGACACACACACCACACACACACACACACACACACACACACACACACACACACACACTGACTATACTCACACACACACACACCACACACACACACACACACACACACACACACACACACTGACTATACTGACACACACACACACACACACACACACACACACACACACACTGACTATACTGACACACAGACGGACACACACACACACACACACACACACACACACACACACACTGACACCCACGCACCCTGTACTGATGGCAATGTCGCGAGCCGGCTGTACCGATCGGGTCACCACCCAGCACCACCACCACCACAAGAACCACAGAGCCACACGGACCTCTCTTCCCCTCATTTCCCCACGGTACCGTCATCAGCTCTAGCTCTAGGTGCTTGCCCGCGGCTGATGGATGCTGGTGCGTGGAGCAGACACTGGGCTGCATATAGGAGTAGGGAAGGAGAGGGGGGAGGGGGGTTAGGCACAGAGAGAGAGAGGGGGGGGGGGGAGGAGGAGAGAGAGAGGGAGGGGGGAGAGAGGGGAGAGAGAGGGGGGGGGGAGAGAGATGGGGGGCGGGGAGTGCGGCTGAGATGCTGTGCGCCGTGCAACGCTTTAAAGCCCCTTCGCCATGAACTGAACAGAATACCCAACGCACATCGCTATATCGGCCACTGTGCTGCTGGTGGTGGCGGGCCGGCTAACGACACTCACTGTACCGTCAGTAGGTGCCGTAGTGGCGCACGCTGATCGCGCAGAAAAAGCAAAGCCAGCGTGGCCGGACTGAGTCAGTAGCAACTCCCGTGAAAGAACCACCGCTGAGCAGCATGAACCGTACCGCACTCCTAGACCACTAAAAAGCCAGGCGGTTCCAGTTTAGCCGCAAACTGAAATGCGAAGTTCACTGACTGCAAAAGCCAGCACAGACTGAGACAGGCGGTGACTCGGACACGAGGCCCGCATCGATACCGCGTAGTCGCTTCATCAGTCCAGCAAGCGCTGCTGGCGACAGCCAAGTGTGAACTAGTATAATTAGCAGCCACCCCCCCCCCCACCTACTACTGTGACTTTCTAGATGTGCACAGTTACAGGCGGCTGACAGACAATATCAGTCTCAGACCTCGTGGCTGGTGCCGGCCGTCAGTACGGTCAGTGGAGATGCGTTCAGTCAGGTAGTTTACTTCAGTTCACAGTTCTGCGATTGGATTTTGAACAGACACTGGAACCGACTGACCGTCACGGTGTTCCCGGTTCCAGCTCAGTGAATGTTACAGATGAATGATTTTAGGTTATGTGCTGATGTGACTGACGGAGCTTGGTGACACCAGAAACCCGGCCTCCGTGAAACCCTTCAAGTTCAGCAGTCAGCAGTCAACAGAAGTCTTTTTTCACGGCGTCGCCTGGAATCAGTTCTTGTTTTCAGCAGTCACAGTGGAGCTCTTTTCTCAGCCGTTGAACTTTTTTCAGCGGTGATATTCTCAGCAGTGCCACTCACTGTTCTCTAACAGCAGTGAACCCTGTTTTTTCAGAAGCGAAGCCGGGATTTTTCAACACTGAAGCCTTTTCTTGTTAACAGTGAAATCTGTCTTCAGTTGTGAAGCCTTTATTTCATTGGTGAAGAAGACAAACGCCTGTCTGCCTCACACGACGATCACTGAGTCAAGTTGAGACAGTGACTGTGTAAGACTTTTGACTGCCGGATTGACTGCTTGTGAAACTGAGGCTGTCTCTGAGTGGAATAATGACGTAAGACATCATTGTGACGAAACCCTGGACCTGCAATTCCGGCAGTCAGTGATCAGCGCGGCAGCCACGGAAGACTGAACGGCAGCGGTGGTTGACTGACGATCGGACACGTGACTGACAGAACGGGGAATATTACTGGGCTACCGGCTTAATTGGTGGTGTACACTTGCCGTGATCTGATCGCTGGGACCGCGGCGTGTGATTCCAGTCATCACGTGGATCAGCCGGAAAGCCATACCGCCCTCAGCATCCTACAGAGATTTCTGGTAAGCCTACTATGTTGACGTAACTGAAGTGGTCGCCGCATTTAGTATTAGGCCATGTAGTCATGTAATAGAGACGGATAGACTTAGCCAGAGCAAGAGAGAGGGGGAAAAGAAGGGGGTGGGGGAGAGGGGGGTGGAGGGAGGGTGTGTGTGTGGGGGGGGGGGGGGAATGACAGTGCTGAGGTAACTTATGCCAAACAGACTTCAGCGGGAGGGTGGGTGCTTGGGAGTTTAACGTCCTTTTCCACCACCTAAGGGTGATGTCAACCTGAGACGGGGCAACGACTCTGAGAAAGGAGCCAGCACTGAAAAATATTTGGCTCCAGCCCGGGATTCGAACTCAAGACCCGAGCATTGAAAGTCCCCCACGCTCTACCATTCGGCTATCACGGCTCTCCAACGGATGTCAGTTAATAAGCAGAAGGCTACAAAGGTTGCTGGTACGCCAGTGTTTGCATAAATTTAGTAGTAAGACTCTGAGTCAGTGATGGAGGGGGGGGGGGACTCATATGACACTGCCGACGTAATAGGCCGAATCAGAGACATCTTAGTGACAAATGATCATTGACGTCAACTTGTTCAAAAAAGCAGCAAGTCACAGAGGTTGCTAGTAAGCCAACGTTTGCGTAACTAGAAAATTGGTGAGACTGCGACCTTGAGTCAGCGATGTGGGATGACGCGAAATGACAATGCTGATGTAACAGGCAGAGAATATACTCCATTCAGACCTTGTCCAGAAAACACCGAGCACTGAGGTTCCTTCCTCTGGTACGCTTATGTTCTCGTAACTTGAACGGAAAGACAGAGACTGCGAGAGAAGGGGGAAAACTGAAATGACAGTGCCCGACGTAATCGGCCAAATTGGCCGGCTGGCTGGGCGAGGTGACCAAAATTCTGGCCCTGACTGACGATATTGACGGGAATGACTGTGATCTGATTTACATTTTGCCCGGGGTACCGGCGCGTCGCGGCGGTGTTGGGGCAATCTAGCGACGGAGCGCCGGTTTATGCGAGAGTGTCAGTTCCACTCAGACTGAGGTCGGTTCCCCTCCACACAGTCGCCGCTCGGTCACTGCCTCCTCTCTCTCCGGCCCGCTCCTAGTCGATAATCGTGCGGGCTGTGACATCAGACTCGGTCCCCACCCCACGGACCCAGGCTGTGTCCTCCCCCTCCCCCTCCCCCACCCTGTGGCTGTCTCCCTCCCTGCTTCCCTCACCCCCCCCCCCCCTCCTTCGCCATCTCCTTCAGGGAGCTATGCAGGCAGGGGCGTTGTGAAGACTCGATGCATCCTTGGGACATCTTGGCCGCCGTCACCATAGCAACGTAAGTAAAACTCGATTCGGTGTGTCTGTGAACACAGTTTGACAGGCGGAGGATTAGAGGACTATTGCTTTTTTAGTGGTGTCCGTGGGTTCGTCCGTGCGTTCTGAAGCTGACGGCTGGCCATGTCACAGGTCGGGATGTTTAATCACGTACGCTGTGTCTTTATTCTGAATGTCAGTGTCCGGTTTTTTTCATTCGTCACTGTCTGTCACTGTTTCGGGTTTCGTTTAAAGTCACTGACTAGGCATGAGAGCGAGGCCTGTTTCGCTACACAATGGTTAACAGTTAGACATCTTGTCGAAGATGCGGTCGGGGGCAGTTTCGTCTGTTTCTGAGTTAAAAGCAAGGACGAATAACTGTGGAATCTTTTAAAGCGTTTTCCCAAACTATCAAACCCACCTCTGATTGTCTGTCTGTCTACTTGTCACTGTCTCTGTTTCTGTCTTTCTGTTTCTACTTGTCGCTGTGTCACCCGTATGCGGGGGAAAGGACGTTTAACTCCCAAACACCCCCCCCCCCCCTTTGTCCTGTGTCTCTCTCTGTTTGTTTTTTCGAGTAATATTTCTATCGACTAATTTTTCTTTATTTTGCCATTGTTTTTCTTTCTTCTTCTTTTTTCTTGTATTTCCTTTTATCTTGCCATTGTAATCTTCTCTTTTTTTTGTAGCAATGGCTGATTGAAAATTTATCAATGTTTGGTTAAATCACTTCCGTTGGAAAATAAAGTTCGTTCGTTCGTTCTGTCTGCTTGTCAGTCTCTGTCTCCTTGTCGCTGTCTCTGTTCTGTCTCTCTCTCTCTATGTCGCTCTCTCGCTCTCTCTCATCACCACAGTTTTTCAACCACGCGGGCTATCCCCGTATCTGGCCGCACTCATCAACCCTTGGCAATCAACCGACTGTTGTCGGCGAACGCTTCTTTACCACCCGCCCAACACGCGACAGCCGCCCCCACGAACACCACGAGTGCCATCATATTAATAGTCAGCAAATTCGCGGGGGTAATCAGAAAAGACGCCAGTGTTTCCCGTGCAACTCCGCTTCGAAACTTTCCACGATGATTCCTTTCACGCAAAGCCGTGTGTTTGAAATATGCGCATGCGCAAGGCTTTGCATTTTAGTAACCCGTGAGTCAGAATCGTTGTCCGGTTCATAAACAGCCCCCTTTCTCAGTTTCATGCCGACAGACCGAAGTCCTTTGGAAACACTCGGTGCTTCTCAAACTTGAAATGGAAACACTCGGTGATTCCTAGATTGATAATGGAAACACTCGGTGCTTCTCAAGTTGAAAATGGAAACACTTGGTGCTTCTCAAGCTGAAAATGGAAACACTCGGTGCTTCTCAAGTTGAAAATGGAAACACTCGGTGCTTCTCAAATTGAAAATGGAAACACTCGGTGCTTCTCAAATTGAAAATGGAAACACTCGGTGCTTCTCAAATTGAAAATGGAAACACTCGGTGCTTCAGTCTCAAATTGAAAATGGAAACACTCTGTGCTTCTCAATTTAAAAATGGAAACACTCGGTGCTTCTCAAATTGATAATGGAAACACTCGGTGCGTCTCAAACTGAAAGTGGAAACACTCGGTGCTTCTCAAATTGAAAATGGAAACACTCGGTGCGTCTCAAACTGAAAGTGGAAACACTCGGTGCTTCTCAAATTGAAAATGGAAACACTCGGTGCGTCTCAAACTGAAAGTGGAAACCGGTGCTTCTCAAATTGAAAATGGAAACACTCGGTGCGTCTCAAACTGAAAATGGAAACAGTCGGTGCGTCTCAAATTGAAAATGGAAACACTCGGTGCATCTCAAATTGAAAATGGAAACACTCGGTGCGTCTCAAACTGAAAATGGAAACAGTCGGTGCGTCTCAAATTGAAAATGGAAACACTCGGTGCGTCTCAAACTGAAAATGGAAACAGTCGGTGCATCTCAAATTGAAAATGGAAACACTCGGGGTGATGCTATCATGGGAGAGAAATGATAATAAAAAGTGGTGAAAATAGCATCGAGTTTGTCATGGTTCATTAACACCGTGGGGTGGTGATAATTACACGGGCAGATTTATTGGGCCGAGTAATTTCACACACACGTAATTCACCTGATGAAACCGGCGTTCTAATTACAGGCTTCGATGCTCAAACATACGTGTGTGTGTGTGTGTGTGTGTGTGCGCGCGCGGGAGAGAGAGAGAGAGAGAGAGAGAGAGAGGTGTGTGTGTGTGTGTGTGTGTGTGTGTGTGTGTGTGTGTGTGTGAGAGAGAGAGAGAGAGAGAGGGTGTGTGTGTGTGTGTGTGTGTGTTGTGTGTGTGTGTGAGAGAGAGGGAGGTGTGTGTGTGTGTGTGTGTGTGTGTGTGTGTGTGTGTGTGTGAGAGGAGAGAGAGAGAGGTGTGTGTGTGTGTGTGTGTGTGTGAGCGAGAGAGAGAGGTGGTGGGGGGGATTGAACTGAACTGAATGAATTTTATTTTTGAAGGAAACGATTATAAGCTTAAAAAAAAAACTTTTTGAAATTTGTATAAATAAGAATTGAACATACGCGTGAGCAACCAAGAAACAGAGAGAGAGAGAGAGAGAGAGAGAGAGAGAGGTCAATGAAATTGAATGAAAGTGAAATGAATTTCATTTCTGAAGGAAAAGATTATAAGATTATAAGCTACAAACCTTTTTGAAAATCTGTCTGTATGAATATGAATAAAACGTACGCATGAGCAACAAAGATAAAGAGAGAGAGAGCTAGGGCTTTTTTGCGGTATTATGTAATACGGTAAATTTCAAAAGCACGAAAAAATATGTGTAAATCTCACTTCATTATTACACTCAACAATTTGCAAAAGGTGTGTGTGTGTGTGTGTGTGTGTGTGTGTGTGTGTGTGTGTGTGTGTGTGTGTGCCGGTGTGTGTGTGTAAGAGAGAGAGAGAGAGAGAGAGAGAGTTTTTCGTCCGGTACATAGCGTTGAGAGATGAGTGCGACGCAAAACCTTGTCTTAACATCAGACAAAACAAACTGCCAGCAACAAGAACGGAAACAGACATGCAACCGACAGGTAGGGCACGGTAAACACATGCACGAAGCAACGCAGAACAGGTTGGAAACTGAGTTAATAGGTGTACCATTCTCAGTGTACTAACCATTATGTGGATTATGCAGACACTTTACTCAGTTGGCCTGGCTCAAAGTCGAAGCGCTGTGACCTGAACCCAAGACGCACGCTTACGTGAATCACGCGTAAACACATCAGTGCAGGGGGAAAAATTTAGAACAGTTTGACACGGTGTTAGGAGCTATAAGTGTACTAATAATTGTGTGTGTGTGTGTGTGTGTGTGTGTGTGTGTGTGTGTGTGTGTGTGTGTGTGTGTGTGCGCGGGCGCGCGCGTGCGAGAGAGAGAGAGAGGGGGGATTGTGTGGACTATATAGACCTGGCCCAAAAGCGCCGCGAACAGCAC
The DNA here is from genome assembly GCA_018292915.2 of Batillaria attramentaria. Classification (NCBI taxonomy): domain Eukaryota; kingdom Metazoa; phylum Mollusca; class Gastropoda; family Batillariidae; genus Batillaria; species Batillaria attramentaria. The sequence continues at coordinate 651,920 of JACVVK020000371.1, forward strand.
CCAGCGCGCACGCTTACGTGAATCACGCGCATTCTCTACCGGACATCAACAACACATGAAATTTCAGTACAATCACGTAGTGGGACGGGTCAGCCCAGGTATTCAGGTTTTGGAATTTTGAACTGCAATGGTTTTTAATTTTTGTGGGTTGTACATTTTCTAAAGCAGATGGGGAGGATGCCCCCCCCCCTCCCCCCATCCTCCACCCCAACCCGTACTAGAGGTGAAATATCTGATGTCCCACACAGGACTCGAACCCCGGCCTCTTGCATCCACCGAGCGCCCTGACGACGACTTTTACGAAAACAAACAAACAAACAAACAAACAAAAACAACGAACAGCAACAACAAACGAATCACACACACACACACACACACACACACACACACACACACACACACACACACACACACACACACACACACACACACACTTCAACGTCTACTCCCGCTTAGTCCAAACAGAAACTCAAAAAAGCAAAACCGCACAAAATTCACCAAATGCTTGGCCGAATCACTTGACAGAACCCGAAGTAAACAGATTACCCACAATCCTCTCATCTCGCGTTTACCTGATGGGGCCAGCAATGGCCTGGCGCCACTTAAAGCGCGTTCTGTCGATGCATCCCGAAATGCCAGGTAGATTTTGCCAGCTGGTACATTACAGGAGCGAGGCCCACTTCATCAGATGCGCAACAGTTTATCAAAATCGCGTGGTTAAGCGTTCCGCCATCTTCCCGTACCATAAACTCTCTCCCTCCCATCGCTTTCTGCCGTTCTCCGTGAGTTTAATCACGATCTCGGCATATTCCACCTGCTGTGCATAGGTGTATCTAACTTATCGCTTACCTCCCCCCCCCCCTTTTTATTTTTTATTTTGTATTAAGCTGCTTCAGTCTGTGTAGAAGAACAACATTGTGGGATGGGGCAGATTTTTTGCCTCTTCATCCCGATGGGAGAGAGCACTTCAGCAGGTTGTCTTCACCGGGCCGACTGAGTTTGAGGGGAGTCGGTGGTCTAGTGGTTAAGAGACTTGTCACCAATGCGAGAGGTCAGAGGTTCGAGTCCCGTTCGGGGCAAAGAATTTTTCCTTCTCGTATGTGGCACCGTTCATTCGGGCCGATCGTCGGGGGTTCTCTCCGGGTACTCCGGCTTCCTCCCCCTCCGCTTTGGAAATGTTCAGCCCACCAAATTTGAAAAATAAATGTAATTCTAAATTCCGAAATTTAAATAGCTGAGCTGACCCTTCGCACCATGTGTTCGTGTCCAGTGTGTGTGAGAATGCGTGTGATTCACGTGAGTGTGCGTGTTTGGTTCAGTTCGCGGCGCTTTGAGCCGATTCGTGATATTGGGTAAAGCGCCTATACAATACTCATTATTATTATTATTATTAAGTCGGGTGACACAACCGCCGTGTAAAACGTCTCCCTCTGGCTGTGTGCACTGGATCTGTTGAGGCAGTTTGTCCGTCACAGTCAACCTGGTAGTCTACCTGGATTGAACAGCGTTCCGCTGCACTGTCCAGTTATAGTAGCTGTTCCTTCTTAGAGCCAGTCGAGGCGTTTCCAATTACATCTTGTGGCGTGGGACGTTGAACCCAACTAAGCAACCGACCAGCCTACCGGGTGGCAGTCACGATCTGGGCCCGTATGTAGAACTCGAGGTTACTTTAACCCACGGCTAGGACAAAAGAAACCCAAAAGCAAAAAATTTTTTTTTTTTTAAAGCTATCGAAGAAAGGAAGAAAAAATCCTTTTATCACAGCTTAGGCACCTTGCTGGAATGGGCCCGCTTCTTGAAAAAACAAAAAAAAAAAAAAAACCCAGAAAATTTTACCCTAGAGCTAGTTCAGTTCGAGGTTAAACTCTAACCCAGGGCTAAAAGCCCTAACTGAACCTCGACTATTACATACGGGCCCGGTTCCGTAGACCGAGTGCCAACAACCAATTGCCTATGACGTACATGTATTTGCATCCGAGCTCAGTGTGCCCAACAAAGCCTGCGTGGAAGTGATCAGTGATTGCATAGGGCAGGGCTCTGTCACATGGGAACATGAACTCGAACTCGACCGTTATGTGCACGGCTGTTAGCGCGTATGACCCGCTGCTAAGTGCGTCCCTACACCACACCGGAAGTTGCGTCATGTCGACACTTTTCTGCTGAACGCTCCCCGTTTCCTGCAAGCATCAAGCGGGCCTGGTGAGGTTGGCAGAAAATAGAAAATGAAAACGTTCTCGTGGAACAATACAACTGTAATTAGGAACAGGGAATGGTCTCTATTTTCACGACACACGCACGCACGCACGCACGCACGCACACAGGCACGCACGCACGCACGCTGACACAGTCTGCTTTTGGTCGCCGAAAAGTGGTTAACATTATAATAATAATTCACACACACACACACACACACACACACACACACACACACACACACACACACACGTACGCGCGCACGGCACTACAAACTACATTGTAATAAGAAAGAAATGATAAAATTAACAGGAATAAATGAAATAGGGCAATACGATGACAATAAAAAGAAAGAAAAAGTCTCCCTCAATGGATTACGTAGAATCACAGAACTTTACGACTAATACTAATAATGATAATGATAATATCAGTATAGCGTATTAATAAACAATAGTTCCCAGCGCTTAAAGATAAAATGAAATAACAAATAAATAAAAATGAAGAAATATATACAAACATATACAGAGCCATAAGGTCAGTGCCTAGGCGGAATGGCACGCACAGGATACAAACAGTTACACGGTCTGTTTGTTTTAAGGAAAAACGATATCGACTTTACCCAGAAACGGTCAAACCCCATCCATAGGTATTTCATACGCATTGAAATTCAGCTTGACATACAAGGAAATGGTGTCTAGCAAGGTAGGAAAGTCTTGACCGTAGCGGGACGTGTTTCGCCGGAATTTCACTGGCTTATCAGCCACCTTAGGTCAAGACAGAGCGGGAAGAATTGGTAAACTATATTTCGGAAATACCGTGACTGAATGCTAACATGGAGAATGAATGAAAGTGAGAATAAGCAAATATGTTTAGGGGAATACCTCACTTAGTGTTGTTGCTTCAAAATGGCTGTGTTTGGCGGGCGTGTATGGATGACGTAGCCTACGTAAGATTTTTAGTGACGTGAGAGAATTTCAAGAGAGTGTGACTGGCGGAGAGAATGAGGGAGGAAGTTCCAGACTAAAACCCACGCCAGGCCCCGTACACACTGGTTTACCAGTGGTTCCAGAAACTGATACATATCGCACAGTTTTATCGTGCCATCTCCCTGTCTCGTGTCTCAAGCCAGACCGGAAGAGTAGCACAGTTTGCCAACGGTTGTGCAATGCTGGCGTATCGCTCGTATCTCACACCACATTCCCATTACTACAGGTGCAATACCGAGTTCACTGACCCCAGTTTCCCTGCATTTCTGTCGTCACGGAGTGTCAATCAAGATGGCCGAGGGAGAGAAGGGGAGACTCCCTCCTCCCAGCCTCGGATTCAGATCTTTTAAACGTCATTCTGTTGCAATATGGCGGTGTTTCCTCTCGCCCGTGCAAAGAGTGATATAGTCTCGCGGGACAGGGGGTGGAAAACAGTGGGTGTTTGGGTGTTTGGGAGTTTAACGTCCTTTTCCACCACATAGGGTGATATCAAAGACGGGGCAACGTTGAAAAAGCCAGCACAATATGTGGCCCCAGCCGGGATTCGAACTCACGACCCGAGCATTGGAAGTCCAACGCTCTACCGTTCGGCCACCCCGGCTCCCCGTGGAAAACAGTAGGATTATTCACAGTAACAGCACTTTCTCAGTTCTAGCGCCAAGCATGTTGGGAAATGTGGTCACTGATCGCAGTAGTGAACATGCACTCTCTCTCTCTCTCTCTCTCTCTCTCTCTCTCTCTCTCTTAACCAATCAACCAGCCATCTCTCTGTATGTCTCTGTGGGCATTTTTTTTAACCGCAGTCCAGCTGCCACGTTTGAATGGTGTGTGTGTGTGTGTGTGTGTGTGTGTGTGTGTGTGTGTGTGTGTGTGTGTGTGTGTGTGTGTGTGTGTGTGTGTGTGTGTGTGAAGTTTCATGTGCCACTTCTAAGTATGTTCGAACGTTGAAATTTTTTTTTAAACGGTAAGTTTGAAAACTGGTCACAAAACCAAAACTTCCACCGTTTTCAAATAACGGTATTTCAATTTAAATTTCAATTCTCTCTCTCTCTCTCTCTCTCGGAGGGTGGAGGGGTGGGGTTGAAGTTGAGGAGCCCTCGTCCAGCCTCGAATTTAGATCTTTCAACGTCACAGTATTGCAAAATTGTAATATTTTGCCACGGTCACGCAAACAGGTAAGTGCCGCCGGAATGAAAACAAAACAAAGATGAGAGTTGAGAAAACTACAATCATCCAAGGTGACTGTCCTTCCTATCTGCACGACAGAAGTGCAGGCAAACTGGAGGTCACTGAACGCGACAGTGAGTGCTCATGTACTATCTGGAGCACGGGCCTTAGTGAAAATGGCGGCAGTTACTGTCATGTTAAAGTATGAAATGCGTAAGAGCATAGACCCGTCTTTATACTGTAGCAGCTTGAGTGTCAAGTCGTTTTCAGGGCCCGCATGTAAAAGTCGAGGTTAGGGATTTTAGCCCAGGATAAGAGTCTATCCGCGAACTAAACTAGCTCTAGGGTTAAATTTTCTGTTGTTTTTTGTTCAACCAGGAAGCGGGTCCATTCCACCATGGTGCCTAAGCCGTTAGAGAAGGATTTTTTTCTACCTTTCTTCGCTTCCTTTTTTTTATATTTTGTTTTTGGGTTTCTTTTGTCCTAGTCTGGGTTAGGCCCGTAGCCGTGGGTTAAATTAACCTCGACTTTTACATACGGGTCCTTGTTGACAAGTGGGCCTGTACCTTCACACTGACAAACTGAAAGTCAGTAAGGAGTGAACGATGGTTTAACAGGTCAGATAACACATGCACGAAGCCTCAAGATGCGTATGTATTCCATATTAACCTCTGGCATCATAGTCCACCCCTAAAAATGCTTCAACTGATCTAAAGACAAAAATTACCATGCAGAGACCATTCAAGGACATCTACCTGAAAGGAGTTTTTTTTAAAAAAAAATTGAATCTCTCCGGTCCGCTCGGGCCTCACTGGCATAATGCTAGTCTGCTTTCTGTTTAGGCCAGAAAGCCAGTTTATCCAAATCCACTCATGTCACCTTTGCCTCTCTTGTGCGCAAAAAGTCCCAGCTTCACTCTTGCTACCCTGGCATGCACCTTGCCCTACCAAATACGTCACTACAAACTAGCACACTGGCAAAACAGGGAACTCCAAATACGTAAAGACCCCACTTGACCCCACGTTCAATTTGTGTCGTTACGCAACAGGCAGCGCGTCGGAGTTATCCGCTGCGCTACTGAACGGCCGTCACAGATGTCACGGCAATGAAGCGTGGGTTCAAGCCCAGGTCGAGCTTGTGATATAAATAATACCGGTTTTTCCTGGCTCCCGGGCTGCTCATCGGGGGTTTCTCTCCGGGTTTTTTCACTCCCGCATCAAAATTGAAAAAAAAAAGGGTGTTGGAGCTTTGTAAATGTCTTTACAAAGCTCATAATATTTCAGACACACAGTCTTGTCAGGCAGCAATCGACGTCAAAACTTTTGAACTGAATTAGCGGCAGGAAAACATCCGCCGTACTGATTACTCCCCCCCCCCCACCCCCTCCTCGTTCCAGTTACTATGGTTCAGTGACCTCCAGTTTACCTACATGTCGTGCAGGTAGAAAGGGCAGTCACCTTGGATAACAGTTTTTTGTGTGTGTTTTATGACCCACTTTTTTAATTACCGTGACACTTACTTGTTTGCGTGGCCGTGGCAAAATATTAGAAGCTGGCAATACGATGACGTTGAAAGATCTCAATCCTAGGCTGGAGGAGGGTCCCTCCTTTTTCTCTTTCTCCGTCCCCCCCCCCCCATCATGCTCGGGTCGTGAGTTCGTATCCCGGCTGGGACCAAATATTTGTGCTGGCCTTTTCATCGTTGCCCCGTCTTTGATATCACACTTACGTGGTGGAAAAAGACGTTAAACCCCCAAAACACCCCCCCACCCACTCCTCTCCCCCCCCCATCGCCCCCCCCCCTTTTAACGCCCCCGAGCTCCGGTGGGGAGATGTGTTTAACAAACAAACAAACAAACACACAAACAAACAAACAAAACCTTCTGTAAGACAGGCAGCGTACGAGTTAGCCTGGCGGGGTGGGATTTGATAATAATAATAATAATAAATTGCTTATATATAACGCAGTATCCCAGCAGACGCTGGCTCAGAGTGCTCTACAATTACAATTACACACACAACGGATTTTTAAGATGTAACCTGTTTGGGGTACGCAAGAGTGGTTTGAAAGACGAAGGCAAAAAAAAATCCAACAACCCCCCCCCCCAAAAAAAAAACAAAACAAAACAACAACAACAAAAAAACGTGTACAAACTTTGGCAATGTGGGGGCTTCGAACCTTCGACCTTCCAGTTCTGAGCCCGACGGCGGCTCAACCAGTTGAATGACCTTACTATCCTGTCATGAAGGGTTAATTCCTGGTCGCCGTCATCTGACAAACGCCCTTGATTTACGATACGCTGTGCGATGGTGACACGTCAAACCTAAATAGCAAACCAGTGTACTTTTACCTACGTGTCACCACCGCAAAGCGTATCACACACCAAGAGCGTTCACCCACCATGTCACCCTCACCCTGTACTGTGTCCCTCAGCGTGTAGCAGAGTAGGTGAAGGTTTGCGAGAGACGGCCGGGATGGACTCGGTAACAAATTCATTTCATTACGAGCTACGTCATCTAGTGACGTCGTGTGGAAAGATCCCATACTGCATGCACAGCTGTGACATTTATCAGTGGTTCGTGCTGAAACTGCTGGTAAGATTACCCTCTGTCTTGCGGTTGGGTGGGTGGGTGTTTGGGGGTTTAACGTCCTTTTCCACCACATAGGGTGATATCAAAGACGGGGCAACGATGAAAAAGCCAGCACAAATATTTGGCCCCAGCCAAGATCGAACTCACGACCCGAGCATTAGAAGTCCAACGCTCTACCATTCGACCACCCCGGCTCCCCACCACTGTCTTGCAATACGGCCACCGTACGCAGTTCACGAGTGAGTATCTCACACTCACAGATTCGCTCTGTTCGTACTCTCTAAGGGTGGGGTGGGTGTTCAGGAGTTTAACGTCCTTTTCCACCACGTAAGGTTGATATCAAAGATGGAGCAACGAGAGAAAGAAAGATCAGCACAAGTATTTGGCCCCGGCTGGGATTCGAACTCACGACCCGAGCATTGAGAATCCAACGCTCCTCTACCATTCGGCTGTCCCGGCTCCCGTTACACTCTCTAGATTCAGTTATTTATTTCACGGGTGTGAACAGTGGAGTGGCTCATTAGGTTGTGGGTTCGATTCTAGCAGGTGCGTAACTTGAAGCGGCTAATGCTACATGTACCATTTTCATGCTGACAGAGCTGTTTTCGTGGTTTCTATCATCACACCACTTAGACACCTGGACAGTGACAGCGTCTGTAATGCTGGCACTGAGCCAACGGAAGCGTACTCGATGACGCGGCGACCAGTCTGAGGGCTCCAGTAGAATTTGAATGTTCGACCGCTCGCGCAAAGCGGAAACAACATTGTGTCGCATTACGAACTGTACTAATCATACACATTGAGTATTTCGAGCGTACAGGCGCAATCACGAGCGAAACTGTTCCAAAACATAAGTTGGCTTAGCAAGGATAGAGTTAACCCGTTGAACGGACATCACCACGAAGAGTGCGTTCAGCCCAAGGTCGATCTGATATCGATTCAGTTTCCTTGATTCCGGGCTGCTTGTCGGGGATTTCTCTCCGGGTCTTCGGGCTTTTGAAGTAGGAGGTTGACGCTGCACCGCGGTGAAAGGGGGTGGGGGGTGGGGGGCTTTGGGAAGGGGAGAAAAAGAACACGACTTTCTCTAAAAATGATAAAAAAGCAGTAAAAATAATGTACTAAGACTACAGGCAGGATCTTTCTAGACCACGCTACCACCTGAAGAGGAAGTGTGGCCATTGAACAAATTCCTTCGGCACTGTCTCACTGTCTGCCGAGCATCAAATGGGCCATGTGTCTGTTCTTTCATGGCCCCTGAAACTGGTAGCTGATCTGGAAGCACCTACCTGGATCCTGTTCTGAGATACGCTAATTGCGTAATCGGGAAAAAAAACAACTTCCCAATTAACACAGGCACGCGTTGCTATCCTTTCAGCCTTTTCTCGGCCAAGGTTCTAACAGTGCATTGACTTCTTTGCTGAGTTATCACGAAAACGAAGCCAGTTAACGAACCTTCAGGGAGCGATAATTCAAACTGTCGTAAAATAAATAGATACACCGTGGAGACTGGGTGAAAGTAAACTGGGTGAAATGTACGTTAAACTACAGAAGAGGGTGTCACGGTTCTGTGGATACAGACTACAAAGGATTCGGGCCGATTCAGTGTCGGGAGTTTTCTCCCGGGTACTCCGGCTTCCTCCCCCCACTGCTTTGGAAATGTTCAGCCCGCACAATTTAAACATGAAATGCAGTTCTAAATGCTGAAACTTAGGTAGCTGAGCTGACCCTTCGCACCACTTGATTGTAATGTGTTTGTGTCCAGTGTATTGGAGAATTCGTGTGATTCACGTGAGCGTGCGTGTTGGGTTCAGCTCGCGGCGCTTTGGGCCAATTCAAGACAGTGCGTAAAGCGCCTACAAAATGTTCAGTTATTATTATTATTATTATTATTATTATTATTATTATTAAGTCAGATCATAAGCCAACAGTGTTACGACTCAACGTGGCATACGGCGAGTGCAGCGCGATTCTGTACGATACGGTACTGTTGAGCACTCTGCGGTCAGTGTAGCCGTTGCGATACGCTACATGACGCGACGAGACCAGACGATGTGAAACGATAGACGAGACGGTACGATATGAGACGAGACCGTACGAGACTGTGCGAGATGAGACGAGAGTCGAGACGAGACCAGTTCAGACCAGACCAGAGGCAGTCCTGGTGACCCTTTCGTGACGAGGATGTGGAGGCCACGAACACGCGTGGGTAGCCCTGACTAGACCAGAGGATGCGAGACGAGGCGATACGAAACGAGACGAGACAGGACGAGACAAGACGAGACAGGACGAGACAGAACGAGACAAGACGAGACAGGACGAGACAAGACGAGACAAAACGAGGCGCGGGGAGGCGAGACGCCACATACCAGCTATAACCACAAAACATGGTGGTCAAACTCAAAAGTGCAGACGCTGTACGTTAATCATGAACAGGAAATAATTATGGTCACCCCGATTATTGAGCCACTTCTTGATGGTTTTCGTTCGTTACCGGCCCCCTTGTCGACCTCCCATTACCCCCCCCCCCCCAACCACCCCTTTTCTCCGTCTGCAACCGCTCATGCTCGATCGCACCGCCTTTAAAATATTTACATGATCGTTGTAAGGCCGGCTGGACGCTGAAGGTTAATAATCAATAAGCCGACAACCCCCGGTAATATCCCGTGTCCCTGTCACAGAGCTTGACCTTGTCACCGTCAGTAGCTGCTTCTACTAGCTATGTAGCTCTATGGTCAGTTCCCATGCACTCTCTTCTCCATCAGGACGTGTGCTATACGGGAGGCGGATTTGGCCACGTGAACGAATTGGGATCTGTCTAGCATGTTGTGAATATTCACGCCTTGCAATTACAGCCAATCAGAATCAAGGAAAGAGAGTGGGGACGCTGCACGGCGGCTGACACAGGTTAAACAAAAAAAATAATAGTGAGTATTGTATAGGCGCTTTACCCAATTTCATGAATCAGCTCAAAGCGCCGCGAACTGGACCCATCACGCACGCTCACGTGAACCACACGCATTCTCTCACACACTGGACATAAACACATTACAATCACGTGGTGCGAAGGGTCAGCTCAGCTATTTAAATTTCGGAAGTTAGAATTGCATTTATTTTTCACATTTGGTGGGCTGAACATTTCCAAAGCAGTCGGGCTCTGTGAGGTATTGTTTAGTTGTACAGGTCAGGGACTAAACCGAAACTCTTCCTCAACCCTGAGGTAGCCTGCGAGCTGTCTCTAACTCCTGTTGTGTGCCAGAAAGCACGTGATTTTTTGGCTTAGTCCCAGTACTGTATACTTATTTCTTAAGAGCCCGAGCTGGATAAAAGAGAACAAGCCACTGCACACCAGTAGGAGGCACTTCAAGCCACTATTACGCAAAGAATGGACCTTCCCCGCGAGGCCCGTGACCGCTGCAGATTACATAATAGTGGCTTGAAGTGGCTTCCAGTGATATGAAGGTTTCAAGTGAAAACACGATTTTGACATGGGCTTTAAAGAGTTATCGTCTTATTATTACCACGTCTTTTACTTGAAGCCCCAGTACCAAAGACACATTTTTGTCCGTTTATGACACAATAACGTGTCTTGAATTTTGAAATGAGACACGTGACCACTAATTTTAAATGCTATCCAAAACATATCT
>JACVVK020000371.1:665000-685259 GCA_018292915.2 Batillaria attramentaria
CCCACACGAGTGCGCCTGTACGCGCGAAATTACTTACTTCTTACTTAGGCCACTGGCTCCAAGTGGAGCATAGGCCATCGACGACCCTTCGCCATCACACTCTGTTCTACTACTAGTACTACTTTTGCCACTCCAGTCCAGTTGGTCCCCTGCTTGCATAGCTCTGCCTCAGTGTCCCGCCTCCAGCTGTTGCGAGGCCGGCCTCTCTTCCTTTTTCCCCTGCGGGTTTCCATGTCAGGGCTTGGCGTGTGGTGCTGGAAGCTGGCTTCCTGAGCCCAGAGGGTGTGTCCAATCCAGCCCCACTTCCTCTGCAGGATCTGCTTGGCTACTCGTTATACGCGTGAAATAGTCCATCTAACAGATTAGTAGAGCTCGGAATGCAACACGCTGTCGTCGGCAAGCTGTGCGAGAGAAAAATTCAAATTCCTCTACTTAGTTGATGCCCGCAAAACTGCTAAGCTGACTCCTCGATTTGCGCGTCGCGTGGAGCATTCTGTTGGCTCAGTGACAGTCTGTGAGATGCTGTCACTGTGCAGTGGTCCAAGAGGTTCGATGTTACCAAAAGAACGATCCGAAACATAAAATTGATGGAAGATGAGACTTTCAGTGCTGGTCCCATGTTATTCTGTCTGACCGTCTAAACAGGGCACAAGCTGACAACAATAAGCTCATTAACATTCGCGCTTTATCAAAGCACCGCGAGCTAAACCCAGTACGCATGCTCACGTGAATCACACGCATTCTCTCACACGCTGGACATGAACACATTACATTCACGTTTTGCGAAGGGCCAGCTCAGCAAATTTAAGTTTCGGTTTGTTAATTTTGTGGGCTGAACATTTCCAAAGCCACGAGTAAAGCAAGCTGTGTTTCTGCCAGTGTTTGCCAGACATATTAAGTGATTCTAGAGAGACGGAAATGAACACACCACTAATCCCTCCCCCCGCCCCCCCCCAACACTCCCACTTCCCACACGATCGTGCGTTTAGTGGTTGGTCTTGTGAACACAGCACACTACAGTGAGTTGGGCCGGGGTTTTTGACAGTTCTTGCCAACGGCATTGATCAGGTGTTTCTTGAGAGGCGGAAATGAACGCACTACCACTCGCCTTAATCACCACCATCCCCCCACCCCCCCCCCACCCCGAACCCCCACAACCTCCACAACCTCATCCGTTCTGCAATGTTGACCCGAGTTTCTGCCAGATTTTGCCAACCATACTGTAGATGTTTCTTTAGAGGTGGGAATTAACGGACCGCTCCTTTCGATCAGCTACCCCCCCCCCCACCCCCCACCTCACCCTCCCTCGTCCCCACTCTCCATCCCCAGACACCCCCCCCCCCCTCACCACCCCCCGGTCCGTTTACCTCCTGAGTGATCAAAGAGATTTAATGCAAGGTAGGATATGAGGTTTGGCATACATGTCCCAGCTGCTGCAGCTTAATGTTGGCCGTGAACAAGTAAAAACTGCGGGAACATTTCGACATCAGTATTATGGCCAAGGCACAGGGTAGATAACTTGCCGCTTGGGCCACAGGTTCAATTTTCTGTCTTAAACATACATTTCCTGCTCTCAACCAGTCACTGTTGCCACATCATCCATCATCTTGCTGGTCGTGTGTGTGTGTGTGTGTGTGTGTGTGTGTGTGTGTGTGTGTGTGTGTGTGTGTGTGTGTGCTGGTCGTGTGTGTGTGTATGTGTGTGTGTGTGTATGTGCTGGTCGTGTGTGTGTGTGTGTGTGTGTGTGTGTGTGTGTGTGTGTGTGTGTGTGTGTGTGTAGAAGTCGGGGGCAGGGGAGGCCATGTATGATGCTGCACATTATGTGTTTGTAGTTAAATGTATGTGTGGAGGCGTGTGTGTGTGTGTTTCTGGGTGAGTGAGTGTGTGTTGACTGTAAGGCGCCCTGAGCTCCTGCGGGAGGGAGGATTGCTTCTTGAATATCCAATATTATTCATTTTTTAAAAATTATTATCATTTCCCTGCTGTTTTTTTTTTTTTTTAAATTATTCAGAGTCACGAATCATGTAGAGTTTTTCCTGGTACTGGTAAAGAAGCGAGTGGTGCCATGTTTATGCTCACAAATCGTTCTGAGTTGTTTTCGTGGTATCTATCATCACTCCACTTAGATACACAGCCTCTGTAATGCTGGCACTGAGCCAAGAGAAGCGTACTCGATGACGCGGTGACCACACACCGATCGCTCCAGTAGTGTAAAATCAGTCGTAAAATTTGAATGTTCTTGTATTTAATCTCTCTCTCTCTCTCTCTCTCTCTCTCTCTCTGGGAGCCGGGGTGGCCGAATGGTAGAGCGTTGGACTTCTGATGCTCGGGTCGTGAGTTCGTATTCCGGCTGGAATTTGTGCTGGCTTTTTCATCGTTGCCCCGTCTTTGATATCACCCGTATGTGGTGGAAAAGGACGTTAAACCCCCAAACACCCACCCACCTCTCTCTCTCTCTCTCTCTCACTCACACACACACACACACACACACACACACACACGCACGCACGCACGCACGCACGCACGCACGCACACACACACCATTCACTCACGCCGCCATCGACCTGGAGTGGACAAGTAGGCATGTGGATTGTGACAAAGCCGTGTGTAGCGGAACAGAACAGCCGGAATATTGATCACGATTTTAAACAGGCCGTCTAGCTTGGCAACATCGCCCAGCGCCAGCAGTGAAATCAGTCTGGGATGACATTAGACTGAACTGAAACTGCAGCTGCAGCCGACGGCATGCTTAGCGTCCCTCCTTCCACAAGAGTGACTGGGGAGAAGACTGGATGTGATCGTCCTGTGTTTGAAATGCTCGTCTTCCATCAATTTTTCATCAGTTTTACTCTCACCACATCCAGATCAGTTACATTCTGGGAAGGGGGGGGGGGCGGGGGAGGGGTGGCGTCGCCGTAATTAAGAAGCGAATAAATTTATGTTATCTTATCTTATCATTTCAAGTCTGGCCGTTGAAACGAGCGTGTAATTTGAAACTGAACTCATTCTGTACTGCGCGGGAACGGAACAGGGTAATATCATCTACTGTTGCCCACGCCGCGGCCGTCGCTTCTTCCGCCCCCATGTCGAAGTGCCCCCACGCGAGAAACCCGCCCGGCCTACTTGGTACGGGTTTTTGTGAGTACAAACCCATTCAGAGATAATCTCATCTGCTTTTGATTTACACCAGTAGGATGCCAAGATAGTTACTGACATCAATGGCACCCGAACAAGCTCGATTTTTACCCCTTGGGGAGGAATGAGGGGAGAGGGTGGAGGGGGGGGGACTTTAAAGGGCTACTAGGTCCACAAATAGACGACTCCACTTAGCAAGCCCCAAGGCCAAAGCCCCGCTCCTTTATGCTGTCGTGTATTGGAAAAATACTGAAGTTATTGTGTGGGGTGGGTGGGTGAGCGTTGAGAAGTTAAACGTCCTTTTCCACCACGTATGGGTGATATCAAAGACGGCGACAAAGGGTGGGTGGGTGGGTGTTTGGGAGTTTAACGTCCTTTTCCACCACATAGGTGATATCAAAGACGGGGCAACGAGAAAAAGGCCAGCAGAAATATTTGGCCCCAGCTGGGATTCGAACTCACGACCCGAGCACTGAGAGTCCAACGCTCTAGCATTCGGCTATCCCGGCTCCCCCTACAACGAGGGAAGCACGTGTGGTTTGATATGACTGGAACATGGAAAGAACGTACGGTAAGTCCACTGACGTCATTTGGGGAAAAACTATTACGTCAATATCTTTCATCTCGAAATCACCCCTTCTTCCACACAAAGGGGGAGCCGAGTGATAGAGCGTTGGACTGTCAATACTCGGGTCGTGAGTTCGAATCCCAGCTGGGGCCAGATATTTGTGCTGGCCTTTTTCTCCTTGTCGCCGTCGGGGAGCCGGGGTGGCCGAATGGTAGAGCGTTGGACTTCACGGGTCGTGAGTTCGTAACCCGGCTGGGGCCAAATATTTGTGCTGGCTTTTTCATCGTTGCCCCGTCTTTGATATCACCCTATGTGGTGGAAAAGGACGTTGTAGTGTCTGGCAGAAAGTTCGGTGTGTTTGTTCGAACTGAAACGTCTCCCATGTGACTGAACCCCTAGTGAGGGGAGCCGGGGTGGCCGAATGGTAGAGTGTTGGACTTCTAATGCTCGGGTCGTGAGTTCGAATCCCGGCTTGGGCCAAATATTTGTGCTGGCTTTTTCATCGTTTCCCCGTCTTTGATATCACCCGTATGTGTTGGAAAAGGACGTTAAACCCCCAAACACCCATCCCCGAACCCCTAGTGATGGTCAATGGACGGTCGGACTTTCACTGTGGGCGTAACTGAAGGAGTCACGTGATAGTCTCGACACCGCGTGGGTGCGGCGGTGGAAACAGTTCTAAACAGGTAGGGTGTTTTTTTTTAGGCAGCGATGGTTAAAAAAAAAAAAAAGGACTTCGGGATATTTCATTATCTTTCGACCGATCCGGTGGCTGTACCTGGAGGCATTGGATTGGACGATGTCTGGTCACGCGAAACTCTCTCTCTCTCTCTCTTTCTCTCCCCCCCCTCTCTCTCTCTCTCTCTCTCCCTCTCTCTCAATTTTAAAATTGGTATGATTATGCCTGTAACGTCTACCGTTGTAAAATAAAGGTTCTTGTTCTCTCTCTCTCTCTCTCTCTCTCTCTCGCTCACACACACACACCGGGACACACACACACACACACACACACACACACACACACACACACACACACACACACACACAGACAGAGGCACACACACACACACACACACACACAGACAGAGGCACACACACACACACACACACACACACACACACACACACACACACACACACACACACACACACACACACTGAACCCATTAAAAGTTTGTTAAAATGTTTACACAACTCCCGGTCGTACAATACTTGTGATAGTCTCTTCCAAACCCGGTATGACGCAATTCCCACTGTTTTCGCGTCCCAAGCGTGCATTCACCTTCCCAGGACTGACGGAAAATCAGTCCACCTTTAAATGACCCTTAGCTTCAAGTTAACAGTCTACAGTTGAGCCCGAACAGTCACGTTCTTTCTGGTGTGCAGCCCCGCGTAGCACTGACGCAGTCTTTATTATTGTTCGGGCTGTGACATGAACTGTTAAGACACTTGCCGAGATGCCGCGACCATAACTGGGTCACCTTTGTAGTGCTCTGGTCGGGGGACACCACGTGCAACAGGGTCAGGCACGAGCGTGTGGGTGTACGCCAGCCGCACGACCCAGAATCTCGAGGGTGCAGTTTTTAGACACACACACACACACACGCGCGCGCGCGCGCCCCCCCCCCCCCCCCACCCCACACACACACACTAACTACAGTTTTCTTGCGTCCGTACATAGCGTAAAACGACTTTTGTGAACCTGGCGTTCGGCCAACCGACCCGAAGATCCCCCGGCGCGTAAACGCCGATCGGCGTACGGGCCAAGAGTCTCTGGTGCTGGTGATGGTGGTGGTTGCTCTCAGGCCTAATTACCTCCCTTGCACCCCGACCGCTGCTGGCCGCTAACGGCAGCATTGTGCCACTTTGCGTTCACGGAAACATTTAGCCTCTTCCACAGGTCTTTGTGTGTGTGTGTGTGTGTGTGTGTGTGTGTGTGTGTGTGTGTGTGTGTGTGTGTGTGTGTGTGAGAGAGAGAGAGAGAGAGAGAGAGCGCTCCGGTTTAGTTGTCTGCTTAAAGGAACTGACTCAGATCAAGACAGTTCACCCCACATCATACAGAGGCTTCGAGCAGCGATTGGCGGAATTCAAACTGAACTGCCGCTTTCCAATGGGAAAAACTAATACCCTGTACTACTTTTACTTGAGGCGAAGCTGCATGAACGTCTGGACATTTTGCATACAATTAGCAACCTGAGGGAATGGGGTTGATCCGGCTGGCCTGTGACCGTCTGTCTGTATGATGGACGAATAGGCTTCTGGGCCCGGCATATAAAAGTCGAGGTTAGGGAGTTTAGCCCCGGGTTAGAGTTTAACCTTGAACTAAACTAGCTCTAGGGTTAAATTTTCTGTTTTTTTTTGTTTTGTTTTAAATCAGGAAGCAGGTCCATTCCAGGAAGGTGCCTGAGCCGTTATGGAAGGATTTTTGTCTTTCTTTCTTCGCTTCCTTTTTTTTAAATTTAATTTTGTTTTGGGGTTTCTTTTGTCCTAGTCTGGGTTAGGCCCGTAGCCGTGGGTTAAATTAACCTCGAGTTCTACATACGGGCCCGGGCGTGTTTATGTCCATCTGCTCAGTGTGGTCGTTTTACTAAAGCAAACTGCAGTCGGTAGCCGCGAAAAGTGTATGCGCAATGTCCACTCAACTATGCTACAGTTGTACAATTTACGGCACTTCGGAACCTTTCCAAAACCCCTGCCTCAGTCTGCAATCAGTTTCCTGTGCCTGTTATCACAGGAAAAGACTCACTGAGCATAACTTGTGAGCCGACATTTCTAAATCCACGTACACTGATACGCCGCGTACCGTAATCCCAAAAGTCTGAATGACTCTCGGTCACGTGACCATTTCAGTGATAGTAAGTCCATTGTTCTCTTCTTTTATGACGCAACATGGATGACAAACACACATCATACTCAAAGGGAAAAGGCAAACGGAAACAAACAAAAGTCCCAGATATATATACCGGCCCCAGTAGTTTAGTGGTTAGCACTTCGAACCATGGACTGGGAGACGGGTGTGCTATGGGCCCAATGGGGAGTCTGTTGCCACACAGAGACTTACCCACTTCACGGGTGCGACTTTGGGAGTGCTTGCCTTGCTATGACATGTCATGATGTGGATGATTACACGGCCGGCATAGCAGTTGCCGTAGTTCCCGGGCCTGGTTAAGGCCGGGATATTTATGACAGGAAACGTGGAATCCGGCCCTGTCCCGCAGTCCCAAACCACACGGACCTCCATAGCATCATCTTACCATCATCATCATCTCCATCATCATGGATAATATATATATAAAAAAATGCCCCAGCGTGCGAACCCTCCATGGATTCCACCCATGATCTGGAAGGAATACCACTGGAGCTAGCGAAGAGTTGAAACAGAAAAAAAACCCAATATATAAATAAACAAAACTTTGATGATGATGGGTGGCGACGAAGGAATCGAAGAACAACAGGCTCGCTATCACTGGTACAAAAACAGGCGTGTGGAAGAGGCCCCCGGAACAAGTGCACTGTTGCTGGATGCAAAGGACGCGGATCCCCGGCTGAGCAAGAAAATCTTATCAGTGTTGCTAAGATTGCTTTTTGGGAGGAAGAGAAAAAGTTGTAGCTGTAGGTATAAGGAAAGATAGTTAGGATTGGTTAAAGCAGTAGGAGGGGGGGGGGAGGAGGGTGGAGGGGCGGGGGACCTTACTGGTATGAGGATGACTGCTCAGGCTCATCAGTAACGGGGAAGAGGCGGGGGCGATGGTTGTAACTCTGTCAGTGTAAAACCTGGCTGTATGTATGTAACAGGTGTGACTATAATAGGTGTGTGTGTGTGTGTGTGTGTGTGTGTGTGTGTGTGTGTGTGTGTGTGTGTGTGTGTGTGAGAGAGAGAGAGAGAGAGAGAGGTTTAACGTCCTTGTCCATTACATAAGGGCCGGTGATATCAAAACCGTGGCAATGAAGAAAATGCACACGCACGCACGCACGCACACACACACACACACACACACACACACACACACACACACACACACACACACACACACACCGCGCGCGCGCGCGCGCGCTCATGTACCCTTATATAAACGCAAAGAGAAAGAAAATATCGTACCAGTCTGGCACCCACCACCATCCGGCGGAACAGACTGACTCGGACTGTCCCCTTTCCCCCCCCCTCCCTCCTTTTCTCCGCTCCCTCCGCTCCCCCTTTTAATGAATTCTTCATTCGCACACTGGCATGGGGGTAAAGAAAGTTGGTTGCAAAGTTGTTTTTTCTTTCTTCCCGCTTTCTTCTGTTTTTACCTGCAAACTAAACATAGTGCCTTCATAAATAATGCACGCACTTCATAAAAAAACCCAACAATCTATGCAGGCACAATCCTGTTTTAGTCTTGAGCAATTTTGGCAGCACCTTCCTACTGCCTGCCGCGGATACCTATCTACTTATCACCACACTGACTCGTTCCGTGTCTTCTTCAGTCTCTCCATCATGCACTGGCTGTAGTACGTGGGGGTGGTAGCTTTGATGCTAAGCAGACGCGACGAACCGACGAAAGTGCAAGCGATAGCACTCAACACAGTGCATCTCGGGTCGTAGCGGGCAGAAATAGTTGTAAACTGCCGTTGGTACCGATTGTGGCGTCACGGTCATGTCTGTTTGCGATGTGGTATTTAAAGGTCTGCAGTCTCAGCAAAAAGCCACGAACAGTGCGTTTTAAAACAACTATCCGACTGTGCCGCAAAATGCACAGTCAACTCTGTCACAGTTGCAGCGTCTCTGAAACTCCTATAAAAGCCAAGGGCAGCCTGACTTCACAGTTCAGTTTACGTTTTAATACTAAGCGAGAAAGTGGCTAGTCTCCTCAGTCGCGCAGCACACAACACCCGATAGATGCTGTAGCGATGTGTCTCGCTCACTGACCAAAAGCACAATGAAGTCACTGCAAACTCACGCCTTGGATTTATCAGGGTCTCCGAAGCGCTGAAAACGCTGCACTGAAATGACGGTGACAGAGTTGCCTGCATTATGTACAGTCGCAGGACTGAGTCGCAGTTTTAACAAACACAATGTTTGCCGCTTTTTGTTGAGATTGCAGGCTTTTTACGTTTTTCTATGTTCGTAAGGGAATCCGGGGTGGCCGAATGGTAGAGTTTTGGACTTCCAATGCTCGGGTCGTGAGTTCGCATCCCGGCTGGGGCCAAATATTTGTGCTGGCTTTTTCATCGTTGCCCCGTCTTTGATATCACCCGTATGTGGTGTAAAAAGGACGTTAAACACCCAAACACCCACCCACCACCTCTATGTTCGTAACGCAGCTGATACGGAAAACCGCTGCTTTAGAAGCTTTCAGGCCGGTCGCCAGATAGACAGATGTTTCATCTGGCCATTGCGGCGGTTTTCGTTACTTTGTGGCTTCTATTATTAGAGAAATGCGACTTTTCTGTTGATGACAGGCCTAACGACTCATCAGTCGATGATGACTGATGATGGGGGCGGTCGGTGGTCTGTCTAGTGGTTAAGAGACTTGTCACCAATGCGAGAGGTCAGGGGTTCCGAGTCCCACTCGAGGCAAAGTTTTTTTCCTTCTCGTATGTGGCACCGTTCACGATTGTCGGGGGGGTTCTCTCCGGGTACTCCGGCTTCCTCCCCCTCTGCTTTGGAAATGTTCAGCCCTCCAAATGTGAAATATAAATGCGATTCTAAATTCCGAAATTTAAACAGCTGAGCTGACCCTTCGCACCACGTGAGTGTAATGTGTTTATGTCCAGTGTGTGAGAGAATGCGTGTGATTCACGTGAGCGTGCGTGCTGGGTTCAGTTCGCGGCGCTTTGAGCCGATTCATGAAATTGGGTAAAGCGCCTATACAATACTCATTATTATTAGTACAATGGTGATGTTAAACTGGCTAATTCCGTCTTTGCTGAGTCAGCTTACGTTTTGCAACAGTTTCGCTCGCTGACGAGTGCACCCGCCAGCACTGACACCTGGTACTCATTAGCGAAACAGCTTTTCAGTAAAATCTCTACAAGTCCGTGTTGCCGTGTGTCAGTGGCACTGAGGAGCCCGGTACGGGAGGACCTGGTGTTACCTGCATGTGACTACACTGGCTGACAAAATCCCAATTAGTGCTTCTCTAACACAACGCACTATCAGCAGGCCGGGGTCGGCGGGAACTAGGACTCCGGCTAGGTAAGCTCAGGACGGAGCACAGTCATGGACTTTTCCCGAAAAAAAAATGTCCCTCAACCCTGAGGTAGTATGCGCACTGTCCCTATTGATAGAACACGTGATTTCTCGGCTTAGTCCCAAGGCTCGAGCGAGTCCCCGTCTCAGTATGTTTTTGAATGAGTGTCGAGTGTGTGTGTGTGTGTGTGTGTGTGTGGTGTGTGTGTGTGTGTGTGTGTTGTGTGTGTGTGTGTGTGTTGTGCGCAGAATTTTAATGTATTGCCTTGTATTGTCATCTGTTACGTTTTGAGCAGACATTTAATTCTCCCACTGATGAGGGATGAATAAAGTATTCTATTCTTATCTGATCTCATCTGATCATCTGATCTGATCTTATCAAGTGATTTCTCGGCTTACTCCCAAGACTGGCGCAAGTACCCATCTAAGTATGTTTTTGAATGAGGACTCTGTGTGTGTGTGCGTGCGTACGAGTGTTTCGTTGGAAGGGGGTATTCTTGTCAGTTTTTTTTTTTTTTTTTGGGGGGGGGGGGGGAATTTGTCTGTTTTGCTTGTCAGTCCCCCCCCCCCACAAACACACAAGCACCCCGTACACAAATTAGGCGATAGACCTTCTCAACATTTCTAAACAATACTGGCCTAACTTTAAACCCCATCTACACGTTAGCCGTTTCTCTAGAGTATATAATATCAAAACAAAAGCCGGGGAAAACATACAAACTGCACCAAAAACCAGCTTCAGCCTAGACTCGACGCTGCATTGTTCGGGGGAAAACAATTACCAAGTATTTTTCTTCTATCTGGCAGTACTTTGTGAACTCTCTGGTTTGGAAGCAAGGAATGCAGGCTTGTAGAAACACTGACTGAGCCGGTGTAAGTAAGACAGCGGAGAACTGACTAGCAAAGAGAGTGGGACATAAATGCAGAAAAAGACATACAACAAAAGTGAAGCACAGGAAACAGATAGACGGGGAGATAAGTCGGGTGAAAAAGAGAGGCTGCCTGGCGGACCGGTACAACCTTGAAATTGCCTGCTCGGGAAACGAATGGCGCTACGAGGTGCGGTGGCTTCGTATGGGGACTTTCTCACACACACAATCTCTCTCTCTCTCTCTCTCTCTCATCAGTGTTTGGTTAAATCACTTCCGTTGGAAAATAAAGTTCGTTCGTTCGTTCTCCTCTCTCTCTCTCTCTCTCTCTCTCTCTGCAGCCGATACAAACATTCACAGGTTGTTCAACAACCAGAACGTGCCAGTGGTCAAAAGGTGCCTCCTCACAAAGGTTAGAGTATCTCGCAGAACGATATCTTACCCCGGTTTCACCCGGTTTGATTTGTCGCTCAGTGGATCTCCCGGTTCAACTGTGCAACTCAAAATAATATTTCTGCCTCAGGTGCCAAATATTTGTGCTGGCTTTTTCGTCGTTGCCCCGTCTTTGATATCACCCTATGTGGTGGAAAAGGACGTTAAACCCCCGGGGAGCCGGGATAGCCGAATGGCAGAGCGTTGGACTCCCAATGCTCGGGTCGTGAGTTCGAATCCCGGCTGGGGCCACATATTTGTGCTGGCCTTTTTCTCGTTGCCCCGTCTTTGATATCACCCATACGTGGTGGAAAAGGACGTTAAACTCCCAAATACCCACCCCACCCACGTTAAACCCCCAAACACCCACCCACCCTCTGTCTTCAGGACCGAGTTCGAATCCCAACAGTGTCAGAATTTAAAGTGTATAAGGCCTTCCCCTCCCCCAGTGTCTCCGTCTCTGAAAGAGAGAAAAATCTCTACATGCACCGCCAGATGGTAAAACTTAGGCAGTTCTCAAATCCAGAACCTTATACCAAACAGAGGTAGGCATGCGTTCAGCTTGGTGCGCCGCAACGGCGCACGCAACGCCTACAAGGATAACCTCTCTTTGTAGTCAGATCTATCTCCCTGTATTCAAGCGTTTTAGCCACCGACACAACCACACGAAAGCCGGCTGGCCGGTAAAAAAAAAGAAAAAAAGACAAAAAGACGCAGGACCATTAATTTACAGCAGACACGCGGTAGTCCGGAGAAGCGTTGGCTTCCTCTTCTATCTAACTGGGGTGGTTGATATCTCGGTGCTTTTTGACAAAAAAAGAAGGGGGGGGGGGGTGGAGTGGATGCGAGGTGGACAGGGGGGAAGGGGAGAAAAAAAAGAAGAGAAATAAAAAAGGAAAAGGAAAAAAAGTTCACTAAATAGACTGTCACAAACGTAAGGTCGATCACGATAGCTCGGTGGATGATAACGTTAGGGCGAGGCACTGCATGGCTGATTTCAGACTGGGCAAAGAGAACAGTGAACTTGAGGATTTTTTTCCTGTTTTAGTATTAATTTGTTTCCTAACTTTTATTTTTGTGACCAAGAGCGCTGACAGTATGGCCATGAACCGGACTTATAGGTCAACCGTCAATGATACTGAATAGGACCCAAGTATTTATCAAATCAAAGACGCTTAGGCATTTTTTTTTAACCATGCGCATGTGATTGCATACATTGATTTTTGTTTTCCAGATGCGTTAAATGTTTCAGCAGTACCTTTTTGTATTTTTGTGTATGCAGTTTATTTCTCGTTCGTGCAGTATCGTGTGCCTAAGGAGGACACTTTCTTGCTGTTGGCATTTTCATATATGTGACCCGTTCTCACAGAAGGGACCATAAGTCAAAAATTATCAATTTTGAGATGTGTGTATCACTGCAATCAATCTACTGGTTATACAGTTTAATTCACTATAAGAATGAAAGCTGTACTACTAAAATTGACAGAGATATCAGCAGTTGAAGGCGGCTACTCACAAGGCGGCCATACTGACCCCCGGCACTCTTTTCGCCTGTCGCGGCGTTCGGCCTAGCGCGACTTCTGGTCCCTTTCGCGAGAACGGCTCACCATTTATGGAGCAGCTTTTGATTCGCTCTGACGAACTGCTGACGGTTAGATATTCCTGTGTAAGGTCGTATTATTGGTAGGGGCAATAGGCACGTATAACTAAGAGCTGATTACCGGCCACCGTATGCCAATGACCGCGTAAGTGGCGGGCTTTTCTGTGCCTGCTTGGTCCCGTTTCAAGTTCTAGCGGCCCGGGAAATCCCGAGAGTGGGGGATTATCAGACAAGCGTGATGTTGAGACCGGAGGCTAGCGCCACAAACAATGCTAACAACTCGTAGCATGGTCAGTCGCCATCCTCCCGCACCGAGTAACCGGCGTGTCCGTGACTGCCCTGAGGCTGTTCACGCTCCAACGCATTCGCGCCCCACGAAGAAAATTGCTAAGCACGTTCTTTGTTGCGCAGGCGCAGGGTCTAAGGATAGAGAAGTCAAAAAATCTGCGCTGCTTCTATTTTTCACTCAGCTTGGCTTCAGGCTTACTTTTCCAGCTGTGTCGTTTAGTCCGTTGACATACATAGCAATTTAGAGTCAAGGAGAAGAGCCAGGGTTGTCTGCCCTGACAAGAGTTAATTCCCTGCCCCCCCCCCCCCCCCTGTAACTCTAGTTTTATGTGAAACTGGCGAAGCAGTGGAGTGAAAATGTACATCCGTGTAGATTCCCTTCTGCCGCGTGCAGGCGGTGCTGTGCCAGCTTCATAAACAGTACTTTTCTGCTGAGGTGTTTATGATTGTGTGTGTGTGTGTGTGTGTGTGTGTGTGTGTGTGTGTGTGTGTGTGTGTGTGTGTGTGTGTGTGTGTGTGGATGTGTGATATATTTTCAAAAATAAGGCAGTTTATCAGTTTTGTACAGTTCAGGATTCAGCCCGGCGAAAAATCACGTGCTCTTGCTGGTCTGAGGTGGATTTTTCGAGTTATATATATATATATATTTTTTTTTGGGGGGGGGGGGGGGGGAGGGGGTGTTTTGCTCTTGTTTTGTTGTGTGTGTGTGTGTGTGTGTGTGTGTGTGTGTGTGTGTGTGTGTGTGTGTGTGTGTGTGTGTGTCTCTCTCTCTCTCTCTCTTCTCTCTCTCTCTCTCTCAGCTGTGGCTAAATATTTGTGGTGGCCTTTTTCTTGTTGCCCCGTCTTTGATATCGTCCATGGACGGTGAAAAAGGACGTTAAACTCCCAAACACCTACCCTCTCCCCCCCCCCCCCACACACACACACACGCACGCACGCACGCACGCACGCACGCACAGCATAACAACAGCACCGTCAAATACACAACAACAGCATCAACAAATTCATCCCAACAGATTGATGGCCAAGCAAGCTCCACCCCCCTCCCTCCACCCCACTCCCCCCACCCCATTGTATTACATGTGCCTGCAAACGATTTTCACGACAGAGGTATGCTAGCTACGACCTTGACACGGCATGTCCTAACCTGGCTAAGTTTTGTATATTACAGTTGACCTTAAACTTTTCACACCAGCCTGCAAATTGGTTCTCTCATCTGAGCCTCATTACCCCAGCTTTGAAGATAAATCTGTGTAACTCTCTCGTTGCATCGTCTGGAATTTACGTCCCTTGGCGGTCTTCAAGGTGCTGTTTGCTTTTTGAAAATGTTATTTATTATTGTTTCTTGTGGACCTTGGCCTGTTCCTGAACTCGTTAGTTGTCTGCATCCCCTCCACATTCCACCCCACCCCACCTCACTTCTCTCTCTCTCTCTCTCTCTCTCTCTCTCTCTCTCTTGTGTGTGTGTGTGTGTGTGTGTGTGTGTGTGTGTGTGTGTGTGTGTGTGTGTGTGTGTGTGTGTGTGTGTGTGTGTGTGTGTGTGTGTGTTTGATTTAGATAGACATTACTAGAATAGATACTACTAGAATTAGCAACGGCAGGTATGAAAATTGGCTGTTCTACGTTAATCACCTCTACCGTTAAAAAATAAAGTTTTTTGATTCTCTTTCTTTCTCTCTGTCTTTCGGAAGCGGGGGGGGGGGGGGGGGGGCGGGAGTGTACACGTTCATGTGTGTCAGTCTCTCCTTCCTCATACAGCCGCTCCCTTCATTACCTGGGATGTTGCTGGCACTTCACTGTGCGATAGGGATTTGCTTCACTTACCTGCCCCTGCCGGTGTTAGAGCACGTGACATGAGGAGATTTAGTTACGTGTTAAACCCTGAGATATCGCAACTACATGACAGCTTTATCCGTCTCACCCCCTCTCTCTTCTCGTTCCAGGCACACGCCGGCTGATTCAGAGACGCGCGTCGAGATGCATGCAGTCTGCTTCTGCCAAGCTTAGGAAGGCGAGTCAGTGGACAGTGTACCCCGACTAACAAAAGCATGGGAGGTCGTCTCACTAGCTCCACATCGCCGTCAAGCTGCAAGGTCATCAGCCTCACCGGTACACTAAGAACTGCGCAAGTGGTTTCTGTCGTCGTCAAAGAGGTCGTCTGACTCGACGTGAACACCTAGCTTCAAGGTCACAAGGTCTCACAAGGTCTCACCAGGTCACCAAGCACTCTTCAAATGGTTTCTGCCGTTGTGAGAGAGGTCGTCTGACTCGACGTGAACATCTAGCTTCAAGGTCACAAGGTCTCACCAGGTCACCAAGCACTCTTCAAATGGTTTCTGCCGTTGTGAGAGAGGTCGTCTGACTCGACGTGAACACCTAGCTGCAAGGTCACTAAGCCTCACCAGGTCACCAAGAACTCTTCAAGTGGATCCGGTCGTCGTCAAAGCGAAGGTTTCGGAGACCCAGTATCATGACACTGTGATGAAGCTGATGATCTCCAAAGCACACCGAAAATACCTGAAGTGAATAACAATCAGGGTAAAATCGTTGAACTACGTCACATCACCCAGTGAAGCGGTACTGATCTCCACAGGACACTAAAGAGGCCTATACGGACGAGTCGGCTTACTCCTCAATATGTTCACTGATTTCCGTATTCGCAGTTGATGAAGAGGTTGGTTAGTAGCCCCAGTGCATCAGTACATTCACAAGGGAGACAGACACCCAGTGTCTTCATATTTATCTGTGCGCGAAGCCACGACTCGGCTGTGTGTGCTGAAACTGTGTTGGACGTTGAAACACGTACTTTGAACTAGCATCTGTCTCCAGTGTTCCTCCAGTCCGTCCGCTCCACAACGCTCTTAGTATAAGACCATTCGCCGTGTCCCGGTTGCTGCTGGACTGATTAACCTGATTCTCTAGTCACAGACTCGTGTGCTCACTAAAAGGCCGCTGTGAGTGTTTCTAAGAGCAGACGCAAGAGGGCGACATCTTCGCGAAGGATTGGTGATGTGTTATCAAGGTGACCGAAAGATACGCGTACATGGCTGATACAGTGTGCTGTTGTCTAGTGTCAAGGTCGCGCTGTGAGAGGTTCACATGGCGAACGAGTCCATCCTCACCGTCCTAGTGCCGGGAAACTGGTCGCACGATGGCTCAGTGGGTCACCCCGCCGGCGGGCGTAAAGGGGACATCGTGCAAGGGGCGCTGCTCGTCGCCATAGCAACCCTGGGCGTGATTCTGAACGTGTTTCTCGTGCTGGCCATCCTCCCCAACCCGCGCATGCGCTCCGTGAGGCAAGTGCTGCTCGTGCACCTGGGACTCGTGGGTATCGTGACGTCATTAGTTCTGACGTTACCGGCGGGCGTGCTGCAGCTGACGGCGGCTTTTGATGCGTCATCTACAGGCCGCCCGCCGGCGTCAGCCAACATGCTGGTGTCATCACCGGCCTCACCAAGCATTCCACTACACAGCTCTGCCGGCAAGACGTCGGGACCTTCACCAGCAGCAGCAGCACCTCAAGACCAAGCAGGCCCCGCCCCGATCTCCCCTACCCATGACGTCATAGGCCCTACGTCGCAGCTCGAAGAGGAGGACGGGTGGGCGGGGCCAGATGGGGGCGGGAAGGTGCTGCTTGAAGGAGCGTGGTGCACCGTGGTCGGAGCGTTCGCCGTTCTGCTCACCGCAGCCAGTGTCTGGACGGTGGCGGCGCTGGCGTGGGATAAACACAGAGCTATCGCGAACCCCCTGCACCACCCTCTGGCGGCGCACCCGGAACACGATGACCGTGTGGTTCACGGCCCTCTGGGTGCTGGCCGTCGCCCTGGCCACGCCCCCGCTGCTCGGGGGTGGGGACTTACGGTTCATACCGGCCTTGTCGCGGTGCGGGATGCACGCCGGAAGTACGACAGGACGGTGGCACGCCATGGTGGTGGTGCTGGTGGGCATCCTGACGCCCTTGTCCATTATGTTCTACTGTTATACCCACATCTTCAGGATAGCCCGCGCCCAGAGTTCGCGCATCGCCGCCACCATGTTGCGCATGGTCACCCTCATCCAGGCACCCATAGCCCCGACACCGACACGCAACGCCGGGCTAGTGCGCCTGCGCGGGACGCGCGCCATGGCAACCATCGTTCAGCTGGTCGGCTCCTGCGTGGCCAGTTACGTCCCATGGGCGGTGCTGCTGGTGATACAAGCCGCGAGTGACGTCACGCCGTCAGGAGTGACGGCGGGAACGGCGGCCATGTTGCTGCACGCGGCGCCGCTCACGG
Source organism: Batillaria attramentaria (assembly GCA_018292915.2). Lineage (NCBI taxonomy): Eukaryota > Metazoa > Mollusca > Gastropoda > Batillariidae > Batillaria > Batillaria attramentaria. The sequence continues at coordinate 682,339 of JACVVK020000371.1, forward strand.
CAGCGACGGTGTACGGGTTACGTAACCGAAACCTCCGCGCCTCCTTCATGCGCTGGATCAGGTCCCGACTCCAGCACTGGTGCAGACTCCGCCGCAGGCGCCGTCCCAGCATCAAGTCTCTCACCAGAAACTCCTCCACCGTGGCGCTCCGCAAACCGGCCGCTGCTCAGAACGGGGTGTCCACGGGAGGGATGCGGAGAACGTTCTCACTGCAAGGAACGCGGCCTCCCGGGCAGCATCTTCAGCTAAAACGAGAGTCTTCTGCCCCGACCTCATTCCTTCAACGTGCTCGCGCCCTTCAACGAACGGAACGAAATCAGTGAAGTGGTCGTGTGCGAAACAGTGACGTGATCAGGTTATGACGTCATCATGAGATATACACGTGACCCAGAATGCGGGATTTTTATCTAAAGTGCAGTGTTTGCAACAGGCCCTGATGATGTCACGCAACGTAGCAGTGCCTCAGAAGAAGAGAATGAACCTACAACTGTGTTTTACACAATGATTCAGGCTTGGTTGTTTTTTTTTAATGATATTCCTGGTGAACGAAGATATTAACTGCAAAAATGTTGGGGTGTGACCTGTATTTGAGGTTACACAGTTACACACATAGAGTGACTGACAGGCTCACTGGAGTATGGTTCGCCCACTAGGGGAGTGCAAATGTGTCCTAGTCATGTGCAGGGGGGAGCAAATGTACAACAGCTCTCCATTCAGTGGGGCTATTGTATCCTGCTCTTCAGTCCGGTCAGCTCTCGCGATATTTCCGTGCTATTTTCATCGTCAGGCTAGGTTCCGAAAACCGAAACGGTTACAAATTACAACAGATACTATACACACACACATATTTCTTCACACCGTCTGATGGTTACATTCGTTTAATGCTTTCGTTTTTAGTTTCATTTATAAAACGAAGTTAACTGTCGCGTGACTTCAACTCGCGAGACCCAACTCCAGGATACATTCGCACCCCATCCAGCGCTGCTGGTGTACATTTGCTCCCCAGCAAATGACTGGTATACATTTGCACCCCCTCTAACCGGCAAACTGAACCAACCGAGCCTCACTGTGTGATTGATACGCCAACGAATCAGTTTAGAAATGAAGCCACGCATGAAAATATGCTCCCACTCAATGGACCCAAGAGGCTGAACGATCAGCACGCTCATTTGAGGGACAGTAAACTTACAGTTCCTGCTCAAGTGGACCACGCGCATTCACTCACAAACGGAATACAGAACAGTGGTACAGAGGATTCGCGAGGTCAACGCAATTCTACATGCAGCTTGATAGCTTGGTGTACTTAAAGGTCTGCGATCACAAAAAACCACAAACCAACAAACAGTGTGTTTTAGTAAAAACTATCCTACTGTGCAAAATGCTTAGTCAACTCTGTCACAGTTACAGAGATTTCAGCGTCCCTGAAACCCCTCTAAAAGCCAAGGGCAGCCTGATTTCACAGCTCAGTTTGCGTTTTGACACTGAGCGAGAAATATCGCAGTGGCTAGTCTTCTCGTGCAGCACACGACACCCACCAGACACTGTAGCGATGTGTCTCGCTCACTGACCAAAAGCACAATGAAGGCACCGCAAACTTACGCTCTGATTTCATAAGAGTCTCCAAAGCGCTGAAAATTCTGCAATTGTGATAGAGTTGCCTGCATTATGCACAGTCGTAGGAGTCGCAGTTAAAAAAAAAAAAAAAAAACTGTTTGCGGGGTGGGTGTGGGTGGGTGCTTGGTAGTTTAACGTCCTTTTCCACCACGTAAGGATGATATCAAAGACGGGGCAACGATGAAAAAGCCAGCACAAATATTTGGCCCCAGCACGGATTCGAACTCACGCCCCGAGCATTGGAAGTCCAACGCTCTACCATTCGGCCACCCCGGCTCCCCAACTGTTTGCGGCTCTATTTTTTAAGGTTGCAGATCTTTAACAGTTCACAAAAATGCCGTGCTGTGCAAACTGAATGTTTCTGCTCAACTGAGGCCTCGGACAGGTATCCAATATTCTGCCAGGAACTTCGACGTGCAAATCGCAACCGAGACCTTGCCACGTGTGGTTCTCTTGAGTGTCATTGGACCAAGTGTATAAACTGAATGGATTATGTAAATTATGTGTGTGTGTTTTACATTCGAGCAAAACAGACAAAAAAATCGCCGGAGCCACTACCAGTGCTACAGCTTTAATTATATGTAGGTAAGGATGAATTAAATTAAATTTGCATATATTGGATTTAATGATTCGTGTTCAGCTTACAATTTGGTTATAGTTAAACGAAACAAGAATGCACAGTGTCACGTTTGTAACTGATCTGCGGTAGGGAAAAAGGGAATGTACATGTTCGTGTATTACATTACAGTCAACCACCCCCACCCTTCAGCCCGCCCCAGCGGCGTTGAACCGAACATTACAATACTGTGACGTGCAATATCTATGAAACACTACGGGGCAAACGCAGTGCAATAATTACAAATCAGTTACTCTTGGCCTATCGTGTATTTCCATTTGTGCAATACAGCCGTTGTTGCTTTGTTTGTTGTTGTTGTAGTTTGAGGGTTTTTTTTTTGTTTTTTTTTAACGCCTGTCATATTTGAATGTAAGTTTTATTTGTGTCAGGTCGTTCATCAATATTTCCTAATAGTCCCAGCCCGACTACTTCCTGCCCACCATATATGACTTGTTAAGCCTGCTCTTAACTGGGCATAGCGCGCAAAACACACACGTGCACATCGCAGCCGTTGCGCTCGGTGTGTCTACTAACTACAAACTGAACACAGCTGTGCTCGGTGACAAACCGTTCGAAGATGCACTCTCCGCCATGTTTGCGCACCGAGTGACGTAGTATAGCCAATCAGAATCTGTTGTGGAAATCACAGTGACAGTTGTGGCTATTTGAAATCCAGGTTTCTGTGATGACG
>JACVVK020000372.1:7500-72500 GCA_018292915.2 Batillaria attramentaria
TCTTCGTCTGACTGGCTGCCATCAACAAAGCCCCCCATTTACACGGCTGTTGATTGGTGGGTTTGAAGTTTTGCAACTGTCGCAGACTGGTCAAATTGAATCCGACCGAATTTTACAGAGTGTTGAGAAGTTTGAATGTCGTCGCAACTATTGTTTGTCTGCACTTCCCTTGCCACTGCATAGTCCTGTGTGCGCAAGCTATTGTGTCCATACGTAATCCGTTTGCGCGTACACATGAACAGTCTGCGCGTGTACGTAATCATTGTTTGTGTACGTGTGATCATGAACACATGGGGCGCTAATGAATACATATTTGCTGTGCGTTCAGCCTCACGTCAATACATAGGAACCAAAGTAAATTGAATAATATTATCTGTTGTCTGTTATGTCCACTGCAGCTGTCGCTAAAAGCTCTATGTGCTTTTATTGTTGCATATGAATTACCACCTGACACAAATTCAGGAAAAAATGAAAAACGTTTGCCGTGGACAGAATCGTAAACGTTTTTTTCTCAGCCAAGTGCATTCACTTTTCCACATTGTTTGTTGCAGCTCCTGATGTTTCTGAAAACGTTATACAAAGTTATGATTGCTATCTGTTACCTAATACGTGCCCGTAGACTGTGTTTCCGTGAGAATCTAATGCCTCTCTCTCTCTCTCTTTCTCTCTCTCTCTGAGATACGTTCTGACATACATCCAACAAATTTGTGTTGCGATAGTGTATCTTAATTTACTTACAACTGGTGATAACGTGTGCACCTTGCCTTATTAATTTTAAGTTGAGCTCTCCAGCGGAAATTGCCACAGCATTCGGCCCAGATGTCATTAACCGAAAAATACATGGCTTTATGCCAAGGAATCTACAACTACAACAGCCTGTGTTGTGTCTGGGTAGAATGCTTGATGAGAAAGTTTTACAGTATTGCAACGGCATTGCTTCGAACACTAATTGACTGAAGGCCCAGGTCATTTTCTTCGACTTAAGAATCCATGAAGGACCCATATGGCAGGAGTGTTGCAGAATCCGTGTGGCATGTTATATGACCATGACGTATCTTTCTGCCAAAGCCATAGTCATTATTTCTCCTGCACGTCCTCCATTTTGAGAGAAGCACCGACTAACATTAATTCCCACAGTCAAGTCTTTGCAACCCATCCGCCGAGAACAACGGTCGTGTTCACATAAAGGGGGGTCAAAGTCGCCAAGCCAATTTTGAGAAAATTGAAAAGGAAAAAAAAATGAAAACAAAACACTGGTTGTAGGTCAAATTTAGCAACTGACTTTGAGATTTTATTTTAATTTTCTGGTCCTATAGCTTTTGTGATAATTTCAAGACTGAATGCACCTTATGAATATGTTGAAAACGAGCACGTAAGACAATCACGCCATACTGGCATGGTTCCCACGTCACACTTCACCAGCTATTTTCTGAAAATGGCCGCTTTTAAGAGCAAGTTTTTAACAAACATACCTCAGGCCTACACCAAGCTACAACATGAAATAATTGTTATACTCAAAGAAAGCTTATTCTCTGCACTTGTCATTGATACCAATAACTTCATATGTCCTAAATCACCCTTTGTCTCCCTCTTGTGGGAGTCCAGCGCATATAGCATGCAACGACTCCATACAATACGAAAGCACCGTGTGACTGTGCTCCATATTGTTTCTGTGTCTGCCCGTGTGTAGGAGTGCCCCTAATAACCTTTAGTCTGAGAAACCAACCGAACTTATCCACGTAATCAGTTTGTACACAGGGAGTAAATCGACGGCAAAATTACTCTCCTGCAATGTACAAGTCGCATTTCACATCCTCGCACACCAAGCACACTTGCTGGAGTTTTGTTCAGCATCAAATAAATTCTGCGTGCATGATCACAGATGAAGGTCAAAGGTCCAATCCGAACAATTTCCCTCGTAACGTGAACGGATGAATATCGCCTTGATGGCCCAAAACTGAGTTTTCCGGCGACATAGAGACTTCAGTAGCCTGTCCGCCTACGCCATTTTTTAAGAGATGCGTAATCAGTAGAACTTCTCTTCCTCAAAGAAGCAATACGTTTCTGAAAGGATTTTTGTAGAACGTGTTTTGTCCCAGATTCAACGCATATACCACACAAGAAGCATGTCCACCCACATCATTATGTAACAGACGCATAATCCTCTGCCGAATTAATCTTCCTCTAAGGAGCGACAAGGCTCTGAAAGGATTTTTTTTTTGTTAGATATGTTCTGTCCCAAACTCCACACATAATTATGTCACTAGAGAGCCATATCCTCGGGTGGACTGCATTGAAGGATCATAAAATCACAACTACCGAGTTCTTATCGAGTTGGCGAACAGTCTGCGGGTCCGAAAATCTCTAGAGAAAACGTTGTGCAAACGAGTAGCGGACAAAATCCTTCGGTACATGCGTTCTGCCTCAAATTCAACACATAATTAAACCACGCACAAGCCATAATCTGGGATGGACCTCATTAAAAAATCATGCCTCAGACCAGAGCATGTTCTCATCGGGTTGGCGAGAATCTCTTCAGAAAATGCTGTACGATAAGCAGAGAAAACTCTTCAGGAGACGCGTTCTGCCCTAAACTCGATCAACACGCAATTAGACACATGAGCCATGATCTGGGATGGACTGCATTGTAAACTCATGCTTCTGACCAAATCACAACTAGCAGTATTAGTTCTCATTGAGTCTGCGAGTTTGATGGTCTCTTGAGAACTGGCGGAGGTGCAATTAGCGGACAAAACTCTTCAGTAAGCCCGGTTTCTCGGTGCAGGCGAGAAAGACAAACAGCGGCCAGACAATGAGACCTCAGGGACATTGGACTACACGCCAGATCGCAACAGATAAAGCTGAGAGATGTATTGCGATGCGAATAATTGCGTTGCTGTATTTTACAGGACGCGACTACAGAATATATCAAGCAAATCCATATTAAGCTGAGAGAAGTGGTTGCAATGCTAAATTCGCTGTATTCTAGCTGCATGACATGCATGATGGAATATTTCATTTTTCAAGAGCAGCGACAGAGAAGCTGAGAGGTATATTGCGCGATGCAAACAATTGCTAGTGCAATTTACAGGACACGGCTACAGAATATTTTAGTGATCGTGACGGATAAGCTGAGAAAAGAACTATTCATTATTATTATTATTATTAAAAGTATTACAACACAGTGCATAGACTGAACCGCGGGGAGGGGGATCCTGCCCCTCCCCCTGATTTTAAAGGGGGGGGGGGGGAAGAGTATCCCCCTATCCCCCCCCCCAAAAAAAAATGATAATAATAATAATAATGATAATCCTGTGAACAAGAAAGAAGAAACCGGGGGGGGGGGGGGGGGGACTGAGAAGATACTGGAGCTCGGGTTTAAAGCTTTATTATCCCGTCTCACTATCCACAAGTAGGTCGACCGTCTACCCTCAGTGCGCTGCGAGAGTGAATCGTAAGCAGCCAAAACCTCTCCTGCTGCCATGAGACTGCAGTAAAATAACCACGTGTGAACGAACCTCTCTAGCAAGCTTCATTGAACACACACACACACACACACACACACACACACACACACACACACACACACACACACACACACACACACACACACACACACGCACGCACATGTCCTGGTTGTGCATAATTTACATGTACTGATGAGAGTCAGACTAAAACCATAATATCCACACACACACACACACACACACACACACACACACACACACACACACACACACACACACACACACATGTCCTGGTCGTGCACAATTTACATGTACTGATGAGAGTCAGACTAAAACAATAATATCCACACACACACACACACACACACACACACACACACACACAAGCACGCACGTGCACACGCATACGCACGCACGCACACATACACGCACACGCACACACATGTCCTGGTCGTGCATAATTTACATGTACTGATGAGAGTCAGACTAAAACCATAATATCCACACACACACACACACACACACACACACACACACACACACACACACACACACACACACACATGTCCTGGTCGTGCACAATTTACATGTACTGATGAGAGTCAGACTAAAACCATAATATCCACACACACACACACACACACACACACACACACACACACACACACACACACACATGTCCTGGTCGTGCACAATTTACATGTACTGATGAGAGTCAGACTAAAACCATAATATCCACACACACACACACACACACACACACACACACACACACACACACACACACTGGCACACACACACACACACACACACCCTTGACATTTTGTTTACTTCAAGAAAAATGGATAGAGAATTCAATTTTGATAAGCAAAAAGTTTATGTGGGCGACGCACGGCTGAAACTTTGATCGAAGTCTCCCGTCACGGATGAGTAAACCCCCAAACATTCACCCACCCACCCACCTACACGGCCAACCCGGCTCAATGAGCGTTTCAGGTCATTGGCTGATGGTCTCACGTTGATGGCCTTGGACAACGACAAGGCACGAGTGGTGATGAAGTGTACTAATGGTATTCATAGCTGGAGATGGTCACTGGCCAGCATGTTGGGGGTTTTTTTTCCCCCCCCGCCGTAGATTCTGCCCAAACCCCAGACTGACGGCGCGACTGTTCGCCAGAAATCGGCCATCTTCCTTCGAAACAGGTTTCGCGTGTGTGACAATATCACTTTTGGTATTACTAAACACAACAACAACAGACAACAGCAACAACAGTAACAACAACAAAACCGAAAATTCTGAAGAATGCGTGAATTTCTGAGGCAGAATTCAAACCATGACAGTGTATATGTATGGCGCCGATATACACAATTTTAATACTGTTCCCATATGGTTACTAACTGAAGATGTGTTTGACATCACTATGCGGGCCTTGAAAAATCAGTTATCAGTTTAATCATTCTAACTGATATTGACAATGTGTAACTGGCGGTCAGCCGTGGCGTCACTCTACGGTTTGGGCAAAAACTACATAGGGAAAGAAAACACTTCACCGGCCATCGTATAATATTATGTCTGTCTGTCCGAGAAGCAGGGATATGACAAAGCCTCTGTGCTGTTTTTCTCTCTCACATCCTGTCAGCTCATCCATCAATCCAGCGGACAGTGGCAATTGCAACTGCTGTTGGGGAAAGGTATTAACGATTGTTTCCAGATCACAGTGAAAGAGTGTAACGGATGGGCCGTTATGAATCAGGACGTGGATTAATTGCGCTGAAGGTTTGGGAAAATGAATGTGATTCATTAACTCAATTCCTACCAAGTACATTTGGGGTTGTCCACCAGTGGCCTCACTAAAAACGCAACAACAACAACAACAACAACAACAACAACAACAACAACAACAACAACAAAACAACAACAACAACAAAACAACAACAACAACAACAACAACAACATTGATTTATGTGTGCATGGATTTAAATTTGGCTTAGTGGGAGCGTTACACTTTGATCATAATAATGAGTATTGTGTAGGCGCTTCACCCAATTTCGTGAATCGGCTCAAAGCGCCGCGAACTGTACACAACACGCACGCTCACATGAATCACACGCATTCTGTCACACACTGGACATAAACACATTACAATCACGTGGTGCGAAGGGTCAGCACAGCTATTTAAATTTCGAATTTAGAATTGCATTCATTTTTTCAAATTTGGTGGGCTGAACAATTCCAAAGCAAGACGATTCATACTGCAGTATACTCGTGTTTACTGTGAACAGTATGAATCGTCAAGGAACCGTTAGTCCTGCCTGATTTTCGCATACAAGGCCAAAACCGAAAAAAAACCCAGCCAGAAACGTGGGATACTCGTGCGCGGTACGAAATGTGTTAGGCAGATATGACAATCATTGCCTGCAAAGTCCCGTTGCGGCGTTTGAAGTTGCCATTGTAAGGGTTATGTTGCTATTGCTATTGTTGGAGTTATAACTACAGCTGTAACCTGCCCACCGGGAGAACGCAGTGCCCCAGGATCTGCAAGCAGACGCCTTTATCTCCAGACCAAAATGAACTCGCATGTCGTCATCTTATAAAGAACAGGATGCGCTGCCACTCGTACGCATAAGAAAAGACCGCTTATCTGCGGATGGAACGTGTAGGAAGCGTTATTGCGCACGGGATGTCTGCATGTGTCTCACAGCACAATATCTAAAGGCCTTCACTTTAAGATTAATTTTTTTAGGCTCACAGATCCTTCTGATCTGTTTTGGTGGTGTGTAGCTGCGCACCAGTAAGACACATGCACAAATACATCCACAGACATAAGACATAAGACATTTATTAAATTTCCAAAAGAGGAACATTGCTTTGTGGTCTCTCATAAAAACATAAAGCATGTCAAACACTCACTCATACGGCCATGCACACTGATTCCACCTATTTACATGTTTGTACACTCGTACCTAAAAATCTATCACAATGTTGCAGTACTATGAATAAATTACAACACTACACCCCACATCATTTCACATCAGCAGCACAACAGGCTTGCGGTTCAGCTGATTGAAGCTGAAACGCAGTAGTAGGTGACATTGTGTAGCTGAGATTTCCTCTTTTGCTCGGCCATTTAACGTCACTATGTCGCAGTCTGAGTGCTGCTAATCAGCAATACTATTCTGAGTGAACAGGCGGAGTTACAAAGGCAACGTCTGTTCCAAAACAGAAGTCTCTTTATATACAACCTAGTAATGGTAGCAGTAACACCTTTAACAATCCTTGGGTAGTCGAGTACTCAAGTACTGGTATGGAAAAAATCAGAAATCCCGACGTTTTTTCCAGTTATCTGTGGCGGCTGGAACTTGACTACAGATAGATCAAGCGTACGTGCGTACACGGTATTAAACCCGCTTTAACCCGCACCCCCACCCTCCCTCACCCAACCCCTCCCCCCCTCCCCCCCCCCCCCCCCCCCCCCGTCCCAGCCTCCTCTCGTTGAGACTGAGATCCTACGTGTGTTCTTACACAACAATCAAAAATCTAACAGCAGCAACAAGAACAACACACCAGTTCATCTCCCACCCCCTCAAAAAAGGGGAAAAACAAAATAACCACTTTCAAACATCCCATGATACAAGCATCCCAAAACACATGAACAATCCCCCCCACCCCCCCCCCCCCCCCACCCCCACCAAAAACAAACAAACAAACAAACAAACAAAAAAACAAAAACAAAAAACACCCGCAAAACGAATACAAAAAAGATAGAACTGCTGCGATTGTCAGTGGTGGTTGTAACTGGGGAGGGGGAGGGGGTGCGTTTAAAAGTGTAACGCTCTTTTCCTTTATTGTGTGGGATGGGTGTGTGTGTGGGGGGGGGGGGGCGGAGGGGGGGGGCTATAAACTTAGAAACAGCACCAAAATATGCGTTTATGTTAAGAAATCTCCTCCTATTCACAATATATCTCTGGCGACAGACAGACAGATGAAGATAACAAAACTCATTTTCAGCACAGAAAAATAAAGTGTGGAATATTTGGGGCAATCCCTCATCAGTAGCCTATGGACTGTTGTGCTCGTCATACAAAGCAAGCTTTCTCGTACTACCTCAAAATATGTTTTCTAATTTTGTATGCTGGCTGACTGCCTGGGTCGCTGATTCACAGAAACACTCGCAGTATATTAGATTGTCGGTGCTCGGGGACAAACAACACACTGTGAATGACAAAAAAAAAAAAAAAAAAAAAATCTGCAGATAACTTGATATTATTAAAAAATACAATACACACACTGGCTGTCCATGAACTGATTCGTTCCCTGACAACTCGCAGTTTGGTAAGTTATTCTCGTTCTAGCCTAGAGTAACGTGCTATGAATGACGAAAAATCTACTAGAAAAACACAGACACAGCTTCGTCAAATCCACTTTTCACACCAAAACGTTCAAGAGCTGGTAAGAGAGAGAGAGAGAGAGAGAGAGAGAGAGAGAGGGAGAGAGAGAGAAAGAGAGAGAGAGAGAGAGAGAGAGAGAGAGAGAGAGAGAGAAAGAGAGAGAGAGAGAGAGAAAGAGAGAGAGAGAGAGAGAGAGAGAGAGAGAGAGAGAGAGAGAGCATGCATACATTTAGAAAATGCGATGAGATGTAAGTAGTCTACGAAACATGCTGTACGACCGTAGACAATTTCAACTGCGCGGACAGACACAGAGACGACAAAAAGTCTTCCGAAAGCATCTTTAGATTCGCTAGCGCAAATGATATGCATCATGCATGTAATATACAGCCAACCCTACATTCTTACTTCTATCATAAAAACCGAACTTCATTCGATTCACTGACAATTTAAAGTTCAGCCGGGTTGTTTCGAAGAACATAAAAATGACCAACATGAATGCAAGCAAATGTTTAATAAGATTTAGCAAACTGGCAAAATCTCCGGTCAAAAGGAAAATCCTGCAAACATAACTTTTTTACTTTCGCAAAGTCACAACAAGATGCAATCTTCTATTAAAACAATACAAAACAAGAATAGAATAAAATCCAAAAAACATCCTTACCTTGCAGCCAACAACTTGCCGACTTCTTCAGGACCAACCTAACTGTGACTTGGGCACACAACTGTGTACTGTACCCTTCTAGTTCTACGGAAGGAACAAACTGAGCTGTTTACAAGTTTTTTTTATATTTTTTTATCGTGACCAAACCGACAACGTGAATCAGTTCCCTCAGAAACAGATGGCCGGCGCCGAACGAAGTACACAACCCATCTGTCACTAAACGCAAGCAACATGAAAGGCTCTGACTAGAGCCGGACACCCTGATTAACACGCGATCCAGTCGCAAAACGATCGCGCGCCACTCACGCAGTCAGTCAGTCTAGTCCCGCAAAACTCCTCGGCAGGTTGAGATTGGTGTAAGGTGCGTAAGGTGGAACTGTAGGCAATGCGTCCAGGACTTACGGCCGCCAATCGCGCCGTACCACAGAGGTTTGCAATACGCTGCGTATCTGTGTAGCAGGCGCTGCCTCTCCGTGTGCAGTTGTAGTAGTAGATGAGAGGATGTCAGTCCTATCCACCCAAGCCAAGCCACCCAACCCCCTCACAGCCCCTCAGCACCAAGCTCCCATCCCCCAAAGCCCGTGCACGAACACGCGCACGCGTACGCGCACACAATGTGCAAGGCACAGACCCAGCGGCAACAGTTGTACCCGAATTTGAGAAAGGACGCGGTCCCTTCCATTTTCATACTTTTTTTTTTAGGTGTGTGTGGGGGGGGGGGGGAGGGGGTGGTGAGAGTCATTTCCCACCACGCATATGTGGTAGCAAAAACGGGGTAACAAAACAACAACAACAACAACAACAACAACAACAACAACAACAAAAGGCGAAAAAGAAGAAGACGAAGAAAAAGAAGCAGACGAAGAAAAAGAATTTTTGTTTCAAAAATTTCTCCAACTATGGAGCCGATCTGGACGTTTGTGATAAAATAATTATCTGGTCCCAGTCGGCCAGGACTCAAACTCACGACCCGCGCACTGAACGTCCGACTTTTTTTTTTCCAAGAGATGAAAACAATTCAACAACTACCATTTCCAGTGCCCAATACCAGCTTAGGCAAAATATTTGTGCTGGCCTTTTTCTGGTTGCCCCATCTCTGATATCACCCATACGTGGTGGAAAAGGACGTTAAACTCCCAGATACCTACCCACCCACTCCAGCGTCCAATTATTGTTGTTGTCGTTGTAATGATATTGCTTTTATCAACCCGGCGTGTGCGTACACAGTGGGATTTTCCTCTGTCAGAGATTGCAACCACTTAGAAAACGAAGAAAAAGAAAAAAAAAAAAAAAAAAAAAAGCAGTCGAAGACGAAGAAGAAGACGAAGAATTTTTGCGACGAAGGCTAGAGGAGGAAGGGAAACAAGAATTTTCGCGAAGAAGAAGAAGAAGTAAAGGAAAAACAATTTTTACGAATAAGAACAGGAGGAGGGGGAAAAGAAGAAGAAGAAGAGCGTGGGTGGATGGGTGTTTGTGAGTTTAGAAAAAGAAGAAGGAGAAGAAGAAACAGAAGAAAAAGAAGTAGAAGAAGAAGAAGAAGCAGAATTTTCGCGAAAAAGAAAAAGAGGAACAGGAAGAATTTTCGTTGCCAAAAATTCCTCAACTTTAAAGCCGATCTGGGCGTTTGTGACAATGAAACTGGAAATTGCGCAGAACAAGTGAGTTTAACCCGTTAACATCTTCAGGACGCTGTCAGCCTCGTTAGAAAATGTATTTAAAAACAAGATGGCCACCAGCCCAATATGTTGTTTCCATTCAATGACCTGCTGTAGTCACAGTCGTAGTCGTTGTGTCATGTATGCAGCCCGCGCGCACACGCCGGAACGCAAGCTCTCTGACATCAAGCATGCTGACATAAAGAAAGTACTGAAAACCCTTATCGTGCCTCTATGCACTTGCAAAAACCCAAACACATGAGGTCGTGTGAGCTCGCCTAGCTGGTTGACGTCACAACTTGTTGGCGTATGCGAGGTTCTACATGGGTGAATGAATTCTTGTAATAAAGTCGTTCCCCTTTGACAGAGTTACTTCCCGCAGACCTGACTGACAGACGATTGCTTACTGGTATCGGAGAAGAGACCCTCTCTCTCTCTCTCTCGCCTTAGACGCGCGCTTGCCCGCGGACGCACGCACCCCCCCTCCCCCTACACACACACACACACACACACACACACACACATTATGCAAAGACCTTGGAATCAGAAAGACGCGTCACTCCTGCCCTCGTAAGAGAGACATATAGCGGGACAACGCGAAGAGTTGTCTGCCCGCATTAGCGCGCATCCTAGATCTGGCCCCTATAGTGACAGCATGGCGGAAAGTGGAAAGCGATCACAAAAGCATGCAATTGTGTTCTGCGCCGAATTGTTCAAATAACAGACAAATATAAACGGGGAAATACTTCTTTTGGTATTCTTGTTGAAAAACAAACATTTTTTTTTCGCTTTCTTGTCAAAAAAAAAAAAAAAAAAAAGACCTCAAGTGGTACGTGTGCATGCAGTGTAAACTAACAGTAAACACACGCGGCTGACGCAGATACAGCGTAAGTTTTTTCCCTGACAACTTTACAAATCACGGTGACTTAAATTGTGCTAGCGTCTACCTGCATCTAAATTCAGAACACACACACAGAACAAAATCATCCGGCTGAACTTCATTCTAACCATTGTAAAACCATATCACAACATAGAATCTGCTGGATCGTCGGTCGCAGATATGATTAATGCTGAGTTAGCAGGAAATATTCAGCGGATGCGTCCATCTTTGGATCTCTCGCACATTCGATCTTTCTGTGTTCCGTACTAGTTTTACTTGAACACATCGAACGAAATGCACTGCGTAGCCTACGTACAGCAGTGAAAGCCAAACTAGATCTTTCGTTCGTCCTCCGGAACTTTGAGAGTACTTATGTTTTCCATAGGCCTAAAACACATGCGAAATATATGGGGGGAGACCACCTGTCAGTCGCTGACATCTTCGTTTTTGTTTATTTTCTTAAAATGTTTTACGGCGGCTAGTGTAGGGTTGGGTCAAACAACTGCGTAGATCTGCGGGATGCGCGCTACAACTCTTACGCGTTGTCCCTCAAAGGGAGGTAAGTGAACTATCTTTATGTTTCCAAGATCTTTGCATTATGCTTCTGAGTGTGAGTCAGTGGCAAAAACGAAACCCACTGAAATTCCCGCTTTCCACATGTCAAGTTGTAGAGACTCTTGCGAAAAGATACTGCATTTCGATGCAAAATAATTTCTAGACCATCCCAGAACATGCTGGTGCAGTAACGTCAGTAGATTACGTCACCTTGGAGAGATTTCGAGCCTTCCAGTAAGTTGAGGAATGTTCTAGATCTTACCTGTTCAGTTCGTAAGCAGCCCTGCACAGCGTTCTGGATTCTTCTTCTTTCATGAATTTGTTCTCCGCGCATATTCTGTTCATAAAGTATTGGAGTTGTAGTCTGTTGTATCCCGTATCATCTCTGCGAGTGCACGATGATGGCGACATAGCATAAGTAAAATACAACACCACGTCTCCAAACAGAGGAATTCCGAAAGAAAGTGGCGAGACACCCCCAAGAAAAAACAGCATCACGTCAATCAAACATGACGCACTTACTTTACGTCAGTGCGCGTGCGTCTCTTCTTCGATGTTTGTGAGGCGTGTGGCTTGCAGAGGAAATGTGCTGTGAGTACAAATTTTCGAGTCAACTGACGATAACGGCTGCAGTGAATTTTTCTGATTTTTTTGTATATTTTTTATGGCACCCCAGGCTCATTATCTATGTATAGTAGGAGCGATTTTGAGATCTAAAGTGTGTTCACCAGCACTTTCATCAGGTAGGGCTTACGCCAAAAGTATAAAAGCGACAACCTCCAAAATTCACTTAGTTGAGAGTCCGTATTCATGCTATCTATGTCCAAAAAATGGAGTGGTTTAGGTAAATATTACGCCTTTAAACGCCAGAAAGCCAATTTTTCTGAAAAGGGCGATAACTCGCAAATCATGTGTGCAATCGTATCTGGATCGGGCCTTCTATTCAACAATCTTGATTCATTTAGAAACCCCAAATTTGAAATCGATCGGTTCAGTATTTTTGGAGAAATAGGCATCTGAACTGGGTTCACATGCAATGTCAATTCAGGCTCGGTTTACATGAAAACTATAAGAGCGACCATTTTCTAGTAGTGACTCTGTTCAGAGTCCGTATTCAAGCTATCTACTGCCAAAAAAATTGAGTGATTTAAATAAATATTACGCCTGTACACGAAAGACAACCAACTTGTCTCAAAAGGGCGATAACTCCCAAATCACGTAAGCAATCATCACACGCTTGAATCGTCTAATGTAACATTTTGATATATTTGGATACCCCAAATTTGAAGCCATTCGGTTGAGTATTTTCGAAGAAACGGGCCCGGACACAATTCACACACGCACGCACACACATCCGCACAGACGGCACTCACTGAGGAGGAGAAGTGCGTTCGGAACAGCATACATGCCAGCATCGATGACGCAGGTTTTCTTACGTCATTGTCAGAGTTACACTTGCAAAATCGTCTCTGCGGGAGATCGGCAGTGACGTGCGTTTGTACCACAGATGCTTGCCTATGAACGTGGAAATTTTAGCCCGTCCTATTATGTTGTTTCCATTACTATGGAAACAACATAAAAAGTCTGATACATAAGTCCTCCATGTTCCTGTTTTTGTCAGCCAGTAATAGCTGCAGTTACCTTCCTTAGTTCTTAAAGCCTGAAAGTGCGGAATTGCTGATGAAATGGTGTAGTGTCGTGAACAATGAAAACAAATCAGGTTGATGTGGACAGTGTATTTTTGTTTCCCCATACAGGCAGAAATTGTTATTGCCTGCATGTGTGTAATCTCTGAAAGAGTCTCGTTAACTGTCGCATCACTGTGTGTGTTTCATTCACGGAATCCATATGTCCAACAGTTGTATCAAAAACAAGTATGTAGATAAGATTTCACGTGTACACAATAAAGAGAGATACGCAGACAATGGCAGAGAAAACTGTTTCGGTGACTGGACCCTGTGAATCTTGTTTGAAACATTAGCTGACATGATATAATCATTTACGTTCAATTATTTGCAAATGTCAGATTTGTATGTAGCCAGACATAAAATCCGCCCCTACCCCCCTCCTCCAATCACCCCTCTCCCCACCCCCTCCCACGCCCCCACCCTCTTGCCAAGGAATTCTGCTCGTGTTAAAAGGGGTCGTTGCAGAGACGCCAGAAAGAAGAGGCAAAACAAGAAACATTATATTCGTTTGGTTGCACCCGAAGAGACAAATCTGATTTTGATTGCAGGTGATGTGATTTGATCAGATTTAATTTGATATCATTGAGATCATTCTCATATTTTTCTTTGGGATTTTCGGAGCTTGCTCTGACATAGCAAAATAAACCTTTCAGTGGCATCATGTCTCCCATCTAGGTGTTTGCAGCATGCAAACTTTTTATGTTTCCCAGCCACGGAATAGAGGGCTATTATTTTCAGCTCTGTCAGTCTCTCTGTCTGTAGCCTCGGTTGCCAAACATTTCCTTCTTTCTCTCTCTCTCTCTCTCTCTGTGATAACTATCTGTCTCTGGACGTGTTCAACTGCACCCAGACACATTTTGCAAAATGATAGACATTGACGAGAATGGGCTTTGACACAAGCATGCATAACACCATGCCGAGATGTGGGAATAGGCAAGGTAGTCAAAAGGCGGCTACTACTTTGTCAATAATGATAAAAATGAGAAAACAAAAAACAAAAAAACAAAAAACGAAAACAAAACAGACAAAAAACAAACACGGTTTAAAAAAAGTCTAGTCTTTACGCTTCAGTCATAGGTTATAAGCTTAAGCAGCCCAGCGTGATCCGACAGAATGGGAAATTTAATTCCAGCCGCTTTCAACGTTTTCTCTAAACAGACTTCTTATTCCCTTTGGTCAAACTTCCGCCCGCGACCGGACTGAAGACACTTCTTTCAAAGCAAAACATTCCCTGTTGGCAAATCGATAACTTCACGGCTACATCAAAGATTGTGAGTATCAAATCTCATTCTCTAGTTCTGTTGACTAAAGCCTGGTGGGCCATTCACGCCCGAACAACAACACGGCAGAGTTTGCTTCATGCAATATCTAGCCTTTGTGTTGGCGTAAATAATAGATGGCTAATGTGGTCGATTTGGTTTTTTTGTTTTTGTTTTTGTTTTTGTTTTAGCGTTTCACATTGGGTACGAAATGCTGCCTTTGTTATCGAAAAGTCCGGAGACTACGTTATAATGAAAGGTTCTGGACATTTGAACATCATGAAATTGCCAATGTTTTCGGGCCATTATTTTTTCTTTTCAATTTTTCTTCTCGTTTCTTCTTCTTTTTCTTCTTTTTCTTCTTCTCCTCCTCCTCCTCCTTCTTCCCCTTCTTTTATTTGTCGGTTGCGTGCGTGCGTGTGTGTGTGTGTGTGTGTGTGTGTGTGTGTGTGTGTGTGTGTGTGTGTGTGTGTGTGTGTGTGTGTGTGTGTGTGTGCCCGTGTTTACCAAAGATTCACACGGATAAAAAACAAAGCCAACCTAATATTGCGATTTAAGAAGTTGCTGAATACTCACAGGCAATTATTCAAACATTTGATCTCCTCAGGCAAAATTTCTATCTGCTTTCCGCCAGTTACAAAACAGGCGACAATTCACAATATGATTAGTTATACACGCTGCTCCGAATTCAATGCCAATAAAATCACTGGTTGTGGCCGGCATTCCGTATATTTCACGTGGAAAAGTGCATGTCTTAACCGCTTCTAGAGACCTCTTTTAAGAGAGAAAATCGATATGTCAATGCAAGAAGTGAATACATATTTCTAAAGAGAACCAAAGAAAAAAAATAACCGTTTTGCCAGGCAGATATCAGCTGCAGAGGTGGTGCTGTTTAACTGTATTGGAACTAACGTTGCTGCCGCCTCAACACTGCCCATGCCTGGTCCTGCCCCCATGCAACTGCAGCAAACTGACCACACGCAAACAAACTCCGAGTCTCCAGCAAGCAAGTTCACTGAAGACGCACACTGGCAACTGACAATTCAGCTAAGTTGTGTAAATGAAAAATGCCGGATGGAGAATTCAATTTTGATGAGCCGTGGGCGATGCGTGGCTGAACCTTTGATCGAGGTGTGCAGTCACGAATGAGTTAAAACCTTTGGGTAAACGAAAACTTGAGTCACACATGTTAATCAGCCGTAGATTGGTTCTAGGGACCGAAAGCCTCGCCACTCAGTAACGCCGAACGATGAATGATACATTGCTATCAACTACTGAAAACTAATCAGCCCCGGCGGCGGTTGGAGAGTACAGGATACTAATACTTTCATGTTCTAATTGGTAGAAGAAATCCGAGTTATCCGAGAGTTATCCCAGACACACGAAAACCAACGACCCTGAGTCTCTTTATCAACTTCACACGCATTACCACCGTGTACCGAGTTGCGTTTCAAACGCAAAGATAGCTATCGCGCCGTGGCACTTCCCGATAATCTTATTTCCTTGGCCCTTGGCGGAGTGTTCCGTGCCACTAGCTACAGCACTAGCTGCCTGTAGGGCTGAGCTGGTATCAAGAGCCCTTCAGTTGCTCCTTGTGTAAAGGCACTACGGCCGTTTTGGTTAATGTTGTTGTTTTGCTTGTTTGTTTTATCGTTTGTTTGGTTTTTTTTTTTTTTCAGGATAGCCATTGCACCATTTCCGACGTAACCCTAAACCTGACCATTTCAAAGTCTCTATATTCGTTATGAGTTCTGTGGGGAATAACTGCTCCTAACATTGAAAGCTCTGAAGTAATGCACGTCTACTTTCTCTTTAGGCCAGAGAGGCAGTTCACACAAGACCGCTTGCCTCACTTGTGTCCCACCTCTGTGCAAAGAGTCCCAGCTTCACTGGCAGCTTGCCTCTTTTTGTGAACGCCTGACATGCACCTTGACCTAAAAAAACACAAAAATCACGCTTTTTCATGACAACAAAAATCACTACAGTGTAGCACACTCACCAAACAGGGTACCTCAAACAAACACCAAACATGACCCCACGATCAATTTGTGTCGTTACGCTTGTTATTGTTGTTGTTGTTGGTGGTGGTTTTAAGAGAGCATCTACACCATTATAAGTGGTGGACAAATCACTCGCCCACTCCACCCGCAACTGTACCATTACCACGAGGTAACCCTAACCCTAACCCTAACCCTAATCCTAAATCTAACCCTAACTCTAACCCTAAACCCACTGGGGTAAAAAGAAGGGGAAAAAACTAGGGGCTGTCTAACTGGTGAACCAAGCTAATGATAACTCAACCTCTAAACACGTGACTGGGGTTAGCGGCTACAATCTCTACGCGGTACTGAAAGTTCTCTTGGGGCTACACTAACTGAACACGCCTCAGGTCTGTATGCATATTGCCCTTTGAAAAACAAAAACTACAACAACAAACAACAAACACTCCTTAAGGACTACAGCCTACTCCCTCTTTACTCAAACTCGTGGTCAAATTCGACGGCTTTGTGGTTAAACCTTTTTCCGAATGCATCTCTAGCAATACTGAGACGTGCCAGATACACAGACAAAATAACAGCCACAGATCCACAGGCCAGTAGCCTAAGGTCCTACGTGTTTACGGAAAGCCTTTAGACTCCCCTATTTGTTTTCCTAAGCGTCGTCGTTTCGTCCCGATAAGATCTCCCAGTAACACCTGCATGTTGCTTGCGCCCCAGTATATTATCTTGTTTATTTTTTTTACCCAATGTTTCATGATCCACGTGGTTACATGCGAGCTGTTGCAGATAGTGCCAGTAATATATTCGTCAGCAGGCGAGCGACCGAAAAAAAGGGAAACGTAGCAATGTGTGTGTGTGTGTGTGTGTGTGTGTGTGTGTGTGTGTGTGTGTGGCATGAGACGGGGGGGGGGGGGGGGACACTCAGTCATAAACGTAATTTGCGCCAGCAAGTCGATGCTATCTTGGAAGACAGAATGATGCGCCGATAGCATGCGTTCATGTGCAGACGAAACGCTCTGTCTTACGGGACGTCTCTAGAATTGTATTATTTATAGTCATCGCTTTTATCCAGCAGCCGGTGTGGTGTGATAAACCATATTACACACACGCATACACACGTGCATATCGGCGCATGCACGCACATGCACACACGCGCGAAAAAACTCTCTCACACACACACACACACACACACACACACACACACACACACACACACACACACATGCACATTATCTCCATGTGTACGTCCAGTCATGGGCTAGTCCCCAAAATACATATCATTGACAACACTAATGTTGATTTTTCATCCTCTGCTAAAAATCTTGGAGTGAATTTTTTTATGACACTTTGTCCATGAACCAGCAGGTTGTAAATTCTTGTCGCGTTGCCTACCTAGAACTGCGGCGCACCATAGTTGCCTTAGTACGTCATTACCTTACCACCGATACAACTGTCACTCTTGTCTGTGCTTTTGTACTATCAAGATTAGACTCCTGCAACTTTTTGTGTGCTGGATGTCGAACATATCTGCTAGACAAGCTACAGAAAGTCCAAAACTCTGCGGCAGTGCTTGTGTTTAGAGTGCGGAGATTCGAGCTTGTCACGCCCCTAGGACCTCCTCAGAGAACTGCACTGGCTTCCCGTCAAGCAAGAATTATAAAGTATAAAGTCGCTACAATACGCTGTAACTGCATCACTGCCTCCTGTCCTTCGTATCTTTCCTCTCTGCTGCAGCTGTACACACACTCAGATCCTCCGCTGACACCCGCATCTTACGCATTCCACAGGTTAAATCGAAAACACTAGGTCAACGAGCATTGCTCTAGACAACGGTCCAGTCACTTGGAACAGCCTGCCTTACCATGTTCGCCATGCAGAGTCAACGGACTCTTTTATAACCGCTTTGAAATTCTATTTCTTCCGGCTGTATTATACAGACTAACTTCTTACCATCACTGCTAGTGCTACCATCATTGTCATTTTACGATGTCGTGTTAGGGTGTATCATAGCTGTGTGTATGTAACGTGTATGTGACGTGTATTTCATGTGTATCTCATGTGTATGTATTGCCACTCCACTTTTGTGAGGCGCCCAGAGCTTCAGCAGGAGGTTGGGCGCCAGACAAATCCTCATTATCATTATGAGAGGAAAGGGGGGGAGGGGGGGGGGGGCTCCTGAATCGTTTTCGTTGGACTCTCTCTCTCTCTCTCTTTGAGAAACAGAGGTTTGAAATCAAACTGGACGATATTCACCAATGTCATTTACCGTCAGTTTTAACCCCCCCCCCTCTCTCTCTCTCTCTCTCTCTCTCTGTGTTGCGGCACAACACCGGCATCATTAGTAACAGTCACGCCCGCGAGCCCCCACAACTGACACCATGTGTCAAGTTTAACATCCACCGGTGTTTTTCAGCCGAACACTCAAAGTCAGTCCGGCGGAGGGACCGTGTCATGTGGCAGGCTCAGTCATCAGTATCTGAAAAATGATAAACCTATTGTCTCCTGGCAAAAATAGCAGACGGCAAATTATAGAAGTCAACTTACCTACGCCCTCGCAGATTCCTCCACGTCTAAGAGAGAGAGAGAGAGAGAATTCTGCAGTGAAACCACCTGCTTGTGAGGAGCCAGCAGGCACCTAGATATACGCAGAGCCAGGGAACCCGAACGAACAAGCTTTTTCACAGGAGGTAAACCAGACGAAAGCACTTTAATCAACCGCACCTTAGCACATACTTAGATGGCTTCTTTTGGCAGTTTACCAGACTCGCCACAGCCAGAGTTTTTTTGTTTTTTTTTTTTAGTCCAGTGTCTGACTCAGCTAGACGGCAATCTGTGGTGGTAGGTTTGTTCCATTGAACTGTGAGTATACTGGACATGTTTGGAGACGCCAGCTTTGGGGTAAATAGTCTAGACGATGCCATGTTTGGAAAATAGCTCCCTACAGCAACTGAAAAAAGCCAAAATAAAGTTTTTCCTTATTGCGTGGTGTCAGTTTGCAACTTTATCATGCTCTTCAACGGCAAAGTTGTGCAGGCCGGCTTTGAAGACCGACGTTTCATC
Organism: Batillaria attramentaria; assembly: GCA_018292915.2. Taxonomy (NCBI): domain Eukaryota; kingdom Metazoa; phylum Mollusca; class Gastropoda; family Batillariidae; genus Batillaria; species Batillaria attramentaria. The sequence goes on from JACVVK020000372.1 coordinate 27,115, forward strand.
AGTGAAATATGTATGGTATCTGAATGTATAAGTGATAGGTAACAGGTAGCCCATCACGGGGTGAGTGAGTGAGTGAGTGAGTGAGTTTTTGAGGCGTAACGCCGCGCAAGCCACACAGACTAATTCGCGGCTAAGTGTGTCTGCACTACATGAAAGAAAAAACAAGGAGGAACGGCCCCGTCCTACAAAGTTGTTTCTCCAAATTTCATTTTATTTTGTCTGTTTTGTTGTTATTGTTGCCGGTTCTCCCCTCTCCATGTTCTACCAATGACACTAGATCCTCTACGACCTCGACCGATTAGTCACGTGACTGGGGGTGGGGCCGGGTGGGGGGAGAGCGAGAGGGAGAGAGAAAGAGTGGGTGGGTGGGTGTTTAGGAGTTTAACGTCCTTTTCCACCACGTAAGGGTGATATCAAAGACGGGGCAACGAGAGAAAGGCCAGCACAAATATTTGGCCCAAGCCGGGATTCGAACTCTCGACCCGAGCATTGAAAGTCCAACGCTCTACCATTCGGCTACCCTGGCTCCCCAGAGAGAGAGAGAGAGAGAGAGAGAGAGACGTCAGTTCCGTGAACTAAACATTTGACGTCAGCCTCAGGCAGGTCGTCATACACAGACGGAGAGATGACGTCAGTTTCGCGAACTAAACATTTTGACGTCAGCCTCTAGCACTGCGATCGTCTGAGGAAGCTTGTTTATGTCTTGTGATTTCCCTGTTGGCTTTGTGGCTTCCCCGATTGGATTATTTTTCACATGAAATCTGGAAGATCTAGAGGGCTGGTGAAATGTCGGAGGCAGTGACGATACTTGCTTATTTTGTCTGGGAACTAAGCGTTTGACGTCAGCTTCACACTGGTGGTATCTATTTCGCACTCATAAAAGCCTACTAATACTACTACTGCTACTACTACTAATAACATTATTATGGGCTCTCCCCCCCCCCCCCCCCCCCAATTTCGTGGCTCAAGGCGCCGCGAATGCTGCATGCGTTGTCTGCTCGGTCGTTCTATGTCCACCACCACCGAATTTCCCATGTGGGATAATAAAGATTTATTCGACTTTGATTTTGTATTTGAACACAACACGCGAATCACACGCATTCTCTCTCTCTCTCTCTCGCTCTCTCTCTCGCTCTCTCTCTCTCTCTCTCTCTCTCACACACACACACACACACACACACACACACACACACACACACACCCCGGACACACATTACAATTACGGTGGTGAGAGTATTCGGCTCAGCTATTTAGGTTTTGAAACTTTAGAATTGCATTCATTTTGAGATTTTGTGGGCCAAACATTTCCAAAGCGGGGAGAGGAGCCGGGGTACCCGGAGAGAACCCCGACGGTCGTCCCGAATGACTCTGAACGGTGTTATGTATACTTCAGCTGAAATATTCCTCGTCCAAAGTGGGACTCGAACCCAAACAGGCAGGAGACGGTCACCTCTGCACCACCGACAACCCTTATCGGAGTCTCGCATATCTCTGTGATAGGCAGAGCTTGTGAAAGGGCCATACACATTATTGTCATGTTCTCTCTAATGGCAACACTCAGGATATTCCGCCAAACACGAGAGTGGTAAACATTTGAAACTGTCTCCCATCAAAGCAGACACTGTAGTGGCTACCTCCTTTCAGTCATGACCTGTACTTATCTCCCCTCCCTGGTTTCCGTTACGAGAAGATAAGAAAAGCAGCAGGGGTCAGGGGTCGTTACACGGGAGATCACTCTGCCGTAACTAAATTTAGACGGCAAGGATGATAATGCGAGACGTTTACGATGTTAAAGTTGAGGGTATCCTTGAGTCCTCTGTCATTTTCATGGCCATGCTAGACCAGCGTTTGCTAACGAGACGGCGACCGCGTCATGAGTTATGTGATAACACAAAAAAAGCATAAACGTTTGACCTTGACCACAATCTAGGAATACACAAAAACTCGTGTATACAACTGAAACGTTTTCAGCAAGTCTGATGAGCCAGCTGCTGCTGGGTAACAGAGGAGCGAATGTAGACTTTGATAGGAGAACGTCTGATTGTCATACGAGTGCCCCCCTCCCATATATATATATATATATATATATATACAGAGAGAGAGAGAGAGAGAGAGAGAGAGAGAGAGAGAGAGAGAGAAAATGAAGAACCTTTGTTTTCCAACGGTGGAAGTTTTTGGTCCGCAAACCAGTGGGGAGCCGGGGTGGTCGAATGGTAGAGCGTTGGACTTCTAATGCTCGGGTCGTGAGTTCGATCCCGGCTGGGGCTAAATATTTGTGCTGGCTTTTTCATCGTTGCCCGGTCTTTGATATCACCCTATGTCGTGGAAAAGGACGTTCAACCCCCAAACACCCACCCACTCACCCACCCGCAAACCAGTATTACAACTTGCCGTTGCTACAACTGCAAAGGATAAAATAAAATCAACATTCCACGCATAACGACAACAAACACAACAGCAATAATAATAAAACAAAAAGAGCGGGCGACGCGCGCTCACCTCCACACAAACACGATTGGAACTGATATTTCACCAACTAAACTAAGCTACTCCCCTAGCCATAGTAGAATATGGGAGGGGGGGGGGGGAGGGGGAATTCATGACCTCCTGGTGCACGGGTCAGGTCACACATTCCTGAAATAAACCGGTTCCAGAAACAACCAGGCATCGTGCACGACCTACTCAGTATAAAGTGCTTCAGTCAGGTGTAGCCAATTAAATTGTCCTGCCTCAAGTACAATAGAGTTTATCTTATCCTTCAAGTTCAGAATAGGGTTTTCCACACAGCCTTACACAATTTTATGGCACAACAACCACCAGCAAATCGCTCACTACAAAAAAAAAAACAAAAAACCAGCTCCTTCCTTCCGGAGACTGCCCACGAGTTTAAAGAGCACACACTGTGACCTAACTACAGCACACGCGTGAGCGAGTCCACACCCCGAGGGACATTTTATCTTGTCAAGACGCATCTAATCTACAACCGTTTCGGGGGCCGGCGACGCTCCCATACACGCGAAGCTCTGTCTGCACGCTAGCCTTTCCTTCCAGTCTTTGGTGATCTCCTGCTGAAGGGGACTGTAAGTATGATGTAATTAAGCTTGTTTACTTGCTTGCAAGGTAGTTAGGCAGGTTTTCATGCCGTCTAACTAACGCGTAGTAGCTTACCCCCTGAAAGCAGACCAGGATTTTGATAAAACGTGGCTTTGAGATGAGGGGGGGGGGGGGGGATTTTTAACTAATTCTTATAAGTAATCGTGAGTTCATATTCGTTAATTCCACACAGTCAAAGTGTTTATGTCGTTTTGAATTCCGAAACCATGACATAATTGTACGACTCAGGTGTGGTCTTGGGCACGACACCTTGCCCATATGCGCTCTGTGGGTGCAGGAAAACCTGCCTATACATGCGTTCTGAGGGTGCAGGAAAACCTGCCCATATGCGCTGTGTGGGTGCAGGAAAACCTGCCTATATGCGCTCTGTGGGTGCAGGAAAACCTGCCTACATGCACTCTGTAGGTGCAGGAAAACCTGCCTCTATGCGCTCTATGGGTGCAGGAAAACCTGCCCATATGCGCTGTGTGGGTGCAGGAAAACCTGCCTATATGCGCTCTGTGGGTGCAGGAAAACCTGCCTACATGCACTCTGTAGGTGCAGGAAAACCTGCCTCTATGCGCTCTATGGGTGCAGGAAAACCTGCCTACCTACGCTGTGTGGGTGCAGGAGAACCTGCCTGGTGCACTCTGTGAGTGCAGGAAAACCTGCTTTTATGCGCTCTGTGGGTGCAGGAAAACCTATCTGGGGGTTTGCTTCTCTGCGCCAAAGCCCCGTGACGTAAGGGTGACGCAAAACACGTAGGAAAAAGGACAATGTCACAAAGCGCAATTCTTTTGAACCAAGCCTGGAATCAAACGGCCACGACTTGAACTTAGCGTCGACAGTCCAACGTTCTACCAGCCCGGCTACCTTACAGTTTCAAAATAGTTCACTGTCCTTAATTGGTAAGATCGTCGGAAGAGTGTGCCTGATGAACCTGTGCTTACTGTCTGTCTGTCTGTCTGTCTCTCTCTCTCTCTCTCTCTCTCTCTCAGGTGAATATGAGCGAAAGTTTGCACTGTCGGAGCTCGAAACCGTCCGTTTTGGAAGGCACAGTCAGGTTATCCAACGCAGACAGAAGTGATCTACTTTTTCTCCCCTACTAATCATGTTTGGTTGCCCCCTTGACAAACACCAAAGCAAAATTAGCATCACGCAAGGGACATCATTTGTGTCGTGGAGTTCCTCCCCCCCTACCCTTGGTTGGGCAATTAGGCTAGGGCAGTAGTTTGCTTCAAGGGCTGTCACACTCACCAGACTGTCCGTGCGGAACAGCCCCTCAAACCCCGGAACACATTCTGCAGTCCTGCCCCCTTTTCAAAGAAGCAAGGACACAACACTGGCCGAACGCAGCCACACTGGCAGAGAAACTCTGGGGCAGCAAAACAGACCTCCTGAAGACCACTGCTTATATAAAGACCACAAACCTAATCATCTGAGGCGGAGTCCAGAACAGGGAACGCAGAAGAAGAAGAAGCTTCAAGTGTAACAGAGTACCCTCGCTGCCGACCAACCTGATGTGAGACTACATGGAAAAAAACTGGGATGCAGGGCAAAATACTTTCATGACACCCAGACCTCAGGTGCAGTAAAAGATATTTCATGTTGTTGATTTGAAATCTTCAGCGACCCACTTCCGGAAACGTCAAAGTTCGACGCCGCCTTTTGAGTTGGAAATGTTTGTCTCCGGGGACAAACATGCTGAAAGCACGAGGAGCAGCTGGTGTCTGTACGATGCCGCACTTAGATCAGATTACAAGAAAAACACAAGAAAATCGATAATCACCAAAAAACCCCAACACGACGCCCAGTTCATATTTCGGGGGGGGGGGGGGAATCATCTTTTTTGATTGGCAGGAGTCAGAATCTGATCCTAATACAGATTCCTGCCGGACGGGCAAGCCCTAGTGATGTTCAGTTGGTATAGTTCACCCGCTTGGGGGTGCAAATGTATACCAGTTATATGCAGGGGGGAGCAAATGTACTCCAGCTCTCAACTCAGCGGGGCAATTGTATCCCGCCCTTCAGTCCCGTCAGCTCTCGCGATATTTCCCCGCTATTTTCATCGAAAGACTCGTTTCCGGAAAGCGAAACGGTTACAAATTACAACAGATACTATACATGCACATAATGTGACCCGTTCTCGCGAAAGGGACCATAAGTCGCGCTAGGCCGAACGCCGCTACAGGCGAAAAGAGTGCAGGGGTCAGTATGGCCGCCTTGTGAGTATCCAACTTCAACTGCTGATATCTCTGTGTCAATTTTAGTAGTACAGCTTTCATTCTTATATTAAATTAAACTGCATGACCAGTAAACTGCAGTGATGTACATATCTTTAAATTGATAATTTTCGACTTATGGTCCCTTTTGTGAGAACGGGTCACATAAATGATATCTTCATCATCTGATGGCTACATTAGTTTAATGATTTCGTTTACGTGACATTCATAAAACAAAGTTAGCTGTCACGTGAATTCAACCCGTGAGACCCGAATGCAAGATACATTTGCACCCCGTCCCACGCCCCTGGTGTACATATCCCCCCCCCCCCCTCTGCAATAACAACCCCAGTCACGTGGCTAAGCGGTCGAGGTTGTACCTCTATCATTGGCTTGGTTCACGAGTTACCCCTGCGAATGTCTGGTATACATTTGCACCCCCTAACAGGCGAACTTCACCAACTGAGCCCTAGAGAGTGTATCTTGAGAGTAACTATGACGGAAGCAAAATACATATAACGGAAGCAAAGTATTACAGATGCAGTCTACAAAGCCAAAGGGTCGTTATTTTACTCATAAATCAGTCAGTGTATGAAGGTTAGTTGGTTGCTTCTTCGCGGATTCAGCGTCCTTTTGTACCAAGTAAGGATGCAATCGAAGACGGGGCATCTTGAATTCCCTGAAGTAGAAAGGGATGTGTGTGTGTGTGTGTGTGTGTGTGTGTGTGTGTGTGTGTGTGTGTGTGTGTGTGTGTGTGTGTGAGAGAGAGAGAGAGAGAGAGAGAGAGAGAGAGAGAGAGAGAGAGAGAGCTTTTATAAGCCAAACTCCTTGTGTGATTTCATGATCTGCTTTACTTGTCGGTGGAGCCAAAGACATTTTTTTTAAGGACAATAAAGTTATCTGTATCTGTATATTTGTGTTTGCATATTGTCTCATACTGTGATCAATGGACCGGTATGGTGGATGGAGTCTGTGATGTCATTAATGTGTAAATTTAACTTATATCTACTATTATTACTAAAACTGTTTTATTTTATATTTAATTAATAGAAATCTCTACTTTAATTGAAGTGTTTATCATGTATTATTTTATGTGTATTTTTCATTTAATGTGTATGATTGTTTTGTTTGTCCAACACACCTAAATTTCCCTCTGGGATAATAAAGATGTATTGATTGATTAATTGAAATCTGAGAAATGCGCCAACACTGTTAAAACGTTCCTCTTTTGTAAAGCCTTCCAGTAATTTCCTGTGTCAGTTTCACCAGTGTATGCGTGTCCGCCGTCTGTAAAATGTACGTGAGTGTCGGTGAGTGGTTGGCGCACTGAGTTTATACAAAAGAAATGCGCCCTACAAACACCATTTATTATTATTATTATTATTATTGATTGATTGATTGATTGATTGATTGATTGATTGAACAAGAAAAAAGCCGGCACAACGTTTGACTCCCCGCCTGGAGTCGAACACAACCCGAGCATTGAAAGTTCAACGATCTACACTATAGCTGTCAACTCAGCCTTACTCCTGATGCCAGCTCCTCGGCGTACGAAAGGGGATTGTTTGTAGCAAGAGAAGGAAAACGGAAACTCATCACAGCTTTTAGACTTTCCAGAAACGGAAACCCGCAGCGTCAGCAGAAGGCTCCCTTGGGGGGAAACGCGAAGGAGCGGTTCGTGGTCACTAATTTGAACGACCAAACCAGACACACGCAGACACGCGCTGGACGGTACTTGAGTGTCATGCCGCGTCGTGTTCCCCTACTTCGTATCTTTAGAGGCTCAGGTAGAAGGAAGTGTCAGCCGGCTTTGTTAGTGGTAATTTCTAGGATTAGAAGCACAGCACGTCTTTCTGGTTTGCTGGATGCTGGTTCTGCGGCGTATATCGACAAAAAAATACACACGCAGAACATCTCATCAAAAGACTCGATCGCGTATGGTGGGGAATGGGACGTACTCCAGTGTTCACGGATGGTTGCGATCGCAAGTGTTTTGCTGAAGCTTACGATCAAACGGATGGCTTGCGATGCAGGACAGAAGCCAATGGCCTGCACGAAAAATGGGAGATGTTCCTGGCTACAAATGAAAAGAATCAGTTTACACAATAACTGTCGGTGTTGTGCGCTTTACTCGGTTAGTTTCCTACATCCTGATAGTGTGGCTGGTTAGTTACTGCGCTGTACGTTGCACACTTTTTTCTGCCATGTAAAATTAATGTCAAAGACTGGCTTATTAAGTAATATAATAATAATAATAATAATAATAATAATAAAAATAATGAGTATTAATATTAATATTATAAATATTATTAATATTATAATGAGTATTAGTATTAATATAAATGTCCACCATCACATCTACCTGTTAGCTCAGCGTAGCAGGTTTATTTTTTTTCTTTGTTGTTGTTGCTTAGGTTTGTTTTTTGAAAGTTATTGCGAGAGAGAGAGAGAGAGAGAGAGTTGATTTATATCTCAATCTGTAAAGCTGGACAGCGCTTTAAGCATGCACCACCGAGCATATTGTGCATTATAAAAGCGATTTATTCTTGTTATTAATTGTGTATCTGACGGTGGCGATTCGTTACATGTAATTCAGTTCTTTTTGTGACTGACATTAATTTGGGCCTTTCTGTCTACACTCAATCGCAATCAAAAAAAAAAAAAAAAAACCTCTCCAGCGATTGGAAATCAAATTGGGTTTTTGTAACGTTGACTTCTCGCAAACATTCGACCAGTGAGATTAATGCTGGCAGCGAACTCTTTTTTTCTCGTCATTTGTCTCGAAGTCCGCGGGAAATGGGGTCTACTTTCTTTTTGTTTTCTCTTTCTTTTCGTTTTTTTTTCCCCTCTCTTGTCTTCGCGAGAAACTTGGCAAGCGAGATACAGTCCTTACAAATCGGATATTAGGTCAGTAAGATACAAAGTAGATGAGATGTCCCCAGGGACCTGGCTTTAGCTATACCATGTCGGTTTGTTGTTCATAGAGGGGTCGACCCTGTGTTCTCGGCGCTCTATGTTCCTTTCTTGTGCCATTTCATGCTTGGGGTCAAGTAAGGGTTAGGGTTGTTGCAGGAATATAGAGCTCCGGGAACATAGACTTCGGGAACATAGACCTCCGGGAACACAGACTCCGGGAACACAGACCTCGGGGAACATAGACCTCCGGGAATAGAGACCTCCGGGAACAGTTGTTGTGGAGGTGATTTTTGGTTTTTTGTTTGTTTGTTTGTTTTTGTTTGTTTGATTGGTTTTTTTTTTTTTTTTTTTGGTTTTTGGGGGGGCGAACACCCTTTTCCACTCCACAAGACAGGACAGCCAAACACACACACACACACACACACACACACACACACACACTGACACACACGAGAAAAGCTTGTGCTGGAATCAAACTTAATGACCTGAACACTGAAAGACCAAGTTTCTACCAGCTCGGCTCAGTATCCTTGTTTCCCCTACACATGCTTAATTTGTATCACTCTCTGTCCCCATTAAGGTCTAAGGTCCCCATTTTGGTTCCTCACGTTCACAACGCTTTTTGATTGCAGAAGTCGATTGATGGGATCGCCAACTTTCTGTTTTTAGTCCCAGTCATGACATAATGAAGTGCGGAAAAGACTGTGAAATGACTTGAAAACTTGGAAGAATCCGCTTTCTTGTATTTAGTACGCAACACTTGGGGATGCCACGCTCGGGAAGGAGACGACAGCGAAGTCAAAGACGGCATTCTGAAGCCATCTATGCGAAGAAAGGTAATGGGGTGTCGTAATTACAAGTTAAATTACAGTATTTCTACGCTTAATCTGGATTACATTTTAACTCTGAAGTACATGAAACAAGTTCAAGAGTTGACGAATTCCGGCAAATCAAGTGAAATGTCAAAATTTAAGAGTTCAGCCTCAGTCGCCTGTTTTGGCTGCTAGCACAGAATTGGGTCGGTCCACCACGACCGTGGCGTACGGACAGAAATACAGCGCTAACAAAACGGGTTTCTACCTGTCAGAGTGATAGACTGCAACCATCTCTTACTATGCTACAGGGGAAAACTCTCAGGAGGGAGAGAGAGAGAAAGAGAGAGAGAGAGCGGAGAGAGAGAGAGGGTGGGTGCCGGTTTGGGAGTTTAACGAGAGAGAGAGAGAGAGAGAGCAGAAACCTAGTCAGTGTTGCAAGGTTGAGAGCGAAACGGATTTACTACTCACGCAATATCGTTTCGCATTCGCAACCTGCCCGATAGGCCTGCAAACCGTACCCCAAGGGATATTTCATTCAAGGTTATTTACTAGATTAATCATCAGCATCTCCAGTTTCCAGCGCCGCTCTCTACGGGGAATTCTTCCCTAAGTGCCCGCTTCAGGAGTCTTGCACGTCGTTCGTGCTTGGCCCAAGCCCCTGCTCTATTGGCCGCAATCGACCAGGGATCTGTTTTGACAGGGTGTTTGGAGGCTGGCTATCGGTCTGCTCATCACGCGGTCCCTTGGACCGTTTTGACAAAAGGGTCGGCTTACCCGCACGCCCGTGTCCCGCTGCCCCACTGATCTAGATGTTCCTATGTTTGAGGAGATCTTCTTTGGGGATGCCAGCTGCCCTGGTCAAGATTATTATCGCAACCTCAATTACCCTGGCGAACTGGTCTCAGTTGTAGTTGCTGATTATTTCAATCCCTGATATCAGTGGCTGTCTGGCATAGATAGAATATCTGCCTGTAAAAGCCACACTGAAAAATGGGGGAAGGTAGGTGTTTTAGGGTTTAACGTCCTTCTCCACCACATGCGGGTGACATCAAAGACGGGGCAACGAGAAAAAGGCCAGCACAAACAATTGACCCCGGCCCAGCCGGGATTCCAACTCAAGGTCCGAGCTAAAGCATGGGGGACATATGTATTGTATGTAAAGGTATGGGTTAACGGAAACAACTCAAACTTCCAAGATAATATTATCATGCTTTCCGCTTGCTGGAGAATCGGGATTATGGCGGCTTGTAGACGATCAAATAATTGGGAGGAGGTGGGAGGGCTCGGGGGGGGGGGGGAGGGGGATGATCAGCACCGACGACCTGACACAGCGTTCTACCGACAATGCTCTTGACTTAAGTTCGATTCCCGTCTGGGAGCAAAAACTTGCACTTTCGCTTTGTCGCCCCTCTTTGATATCACCTATGCGTGCTGGAAAGGTGGACCAACACCTTCATACAAACCAGCCCTAAAATACTCTGAACTAAGCACTATGACTTAGAACTCCAGTGCTACTACTGCTACTACTACTACGAACAACATCAACAAACAAACAAACCAGCAACAACAACAGCTGCAACAGCAACAACAACAAAACAACAACAAAACCAATGACTGAAGCAAGCATCTGGCAGCAAAAACATTTGTTTTACACCACGGCCGGTTTCCAAAGAACTCTAAAATGTGTCTGTACGTTTACCGATGAAAGAGAGAACAGCCGAATCCGACTCTAGCCTAGAAAGTTTGTTTAAGGTGAACTGTGGTAAAGTGCGTAAAAACTGCACAAAACTCTGGCACCGGAGTGCGCCCGACAGCTGTCGAGCCTGCTGAAACTGAAAAAAAAATCTGCAAGACGAAGTGCAACAGTAGCACATGAGGAGGGTTCCCAGTGAACACGCCCGGCCACTATTGCCATGATCAGTTCTGCAAACAACTTTGCTGTTGCAATGAGGATCTGCGTGCTATAACGATTTGTGGCAAATGTGAGTGTGGGTGTGTGTGTGTTTGGGAGTTTAACGTCCTTTTCCACCGCATACGGGTGATATCAACCATGGGGCAACGATGAAAAAGCCAGCACAAATATTTGGCCCGGATCTGGTTCAGTGGGTAAGGCATCCGAATGCGGATCTTGATCTGTCTGGTTCAAATCCCCGGAGGGCAGGAATTCGGTTCAATTATTTCTTTCCAAAATCGAGTCAAAATCATGTGCAGACTCGTTTACGGAGCCTGTCTCGCTCTCGCAACTTGAATTCCCGAGCAATAGGACAACAAAGAGTTTGAATAATTACAAACAAAAGTAGATTCATTATATATTAAATATAATGCATGTGCATAAGAAACAAACACTATGATCGATGTGAGCTGTTAAAAATAGCTGCTGGGTTATTGGGGTTTTTTGCTTCTTGTTTTTTGTGTTATTTTTTTTAGGGGGGGGGGGGGGGGTCGTTTCGTTTCGTTTCCTATATCGGAAACAGTGACGAACACCGACGGACTTGTGGAAAACTCTTGCGGGCGAAATCTCATAAAACACACGCAAGGCAGGCGTGTGTGCACAACACCCCATTAGTGCATCAGGTAACGACGTGAGACGGCGCAGAATTGTGCCTCCCAGCTGGGAGTTGAACTCACGACCCGTGCACTGGCATCCCGACGGCTATAGTAGAGATTCATGGTTGTTGTTAAACTTTCAGATGAGCCCGATGCAGATTTGCTGACGCGGATTTTTTTTTTTTTTTTCTGACTAGGCCTTTTCTAAGTTTTTTTTTTTTGTTTTTTTTTTGAGAAGTTGTGCGGGTAATAGCATCAGTTGGACACTGTGACGACATTTGACGTGGGTGTTTTGTCTCGTCTAGACCATCAACACTAACAGTCTAGCAAAAACCAACATGAGCTACGATTACTGCCCCGAGTTTAGTCAACATCCTCACGTCATCATCTGGATCCCTCGCCGCCCACTCCTGCAACTGCTGGTAAGACCCTTGAGGTACAAATCACTAACGCTGTCGATGCATTGGCTCCATCTATACTGCGCACCCCTCCCTCCTCCCGCGGCGGCGGGATTAATCAAGATTGCGAAGAGTGTTTGTAGTGATATGACAATTCAGAAATGTTGACGACTACTGCCCACAGAAAAAGCCGTTACGGAAAAGGACGTATAACTGAGTGTCAAAAACTTCGGACTTTCTACACACAAGATTCACACAGTGAAGGGCGTATAATATATGTAAGTGGTAAAAACTTGAGGCTTTCTGTGCAAACACTATGTGCTAAGCTTAAGCACAGACACAGGGAGATAACTTTTCCACTCCACGGCGTGTAGCCGCGATAGCACAGATACAAGTTCGGAATACTACAGAAATACTACAAGACCGGACATTCAGGGACGCCTCAAAACAGTAAATCACCCACAGCGACCGTTTGCGTACAAAATGCCTGAATTTTTCAAGGGTGACCTGTCGCTAGAATAAAATAGGATTTATTTGGTGCCCTTGGGAGTCTTCTGCAGGTCCTAGGTCGGTTTTCCTATTAATTTTGTCGGGTGGGGGTGGGTGGGTGTTTGGGGGTTCAACGTCCTTTTCAACCACATAGGGTGATATCAAAGACGGGGCAACGATGAAAAAGCCAGCACAAATATTTGGCCCCAGCCGGGATCGAACTCACGACCCGAGCATTAGAAGTCCAACGCTCTACCATTCGACCACCCCGGCTCCCCTAATTTTGTCGGTCTGTCGATGTGAAACAGAACGGAGCCGCTTCTCCCTTGAAAACCCATGCAAAACCTTTTGTTTGAAATCTTCAGGTCAATAGGAGCCACTTCCGCCGCGATCTCGGGCCTAGCGGGGAAGGCCAATGACTTGCGTAATTGTGGCTTGAAGTGGCTCCTACTGGTGTGCAGTGGCTTCTTCTTTTTAACCAGTCTTATATCATGTAGCGGGCGTGGGTGGTCGGGCTCGGGGTATCAAGAGTTAACTACCAGACAATGACTTGCAAAATACGACAAAATATGACAGTGCAAATACGTGTGCGCGTTAGAGGCTTGTGGCTTTGCGTGAGAACAATCACCGTCGAAACTTTTGAAGGTCACAGAACATAATTCAAATGAGGCAGGCAAGGGAGTGAGGACCTGCACTATTAAAATGACTTTTTCCCCTTTTCCCTGTGTTTTTGTGAGTTGCTAAAAGAGCATTTGACCCCAGAATTTCGGTTCTGGTGAAAAGCGGGATGTTTGGTGTGTAGAAAAATGGGAGCGTTGACTTGAGGGGTGACCTAGTTTTGGCCATAACCTTGAGGCGTGTGCCAGGGCATGAAGAACAGAGTGCACAAATTTGTTTACGAGGTGGGCAGAGTATGAAAATTACGCTGTCCAGGCTTAATTTTTGACATGCAGCTTGCGGACATGTGTTGCTTCTGGGAACCATTGTGTGTCGTTTTCAAGGACTTGTCTTGCCTGACATATGTAGGAGCCAGAGAGCGGCAAAAAATTGTATTCTGTGACCTGAAGCGGAGCCGCAGCACCAGGACCGCTGGCGGCCATTTTGACTACACCCCGTTCTCCAACCACCACCGGCCATCACCCGGGGCCCGAAAGGACCGCGTTTCGGCGTGCGCCTTTTAACGACTCGACCGTTCCGTTCATGGACGGCCAGTACTTGCCGAGTCTGACCTTACCGCCACCGAAAATCACAAACCTCGTTACAGATCGGAAACGCTCTGATTAGGCTCCGGCCACTGGCTTATAAACCAAGCTCCTCGTCCACCGTGAACTGTCAGCCGGCATGGCTTCACGGATCGATTTATTAATTGTAGGTGACAGGGGCTCATCAGGCAAATCTTGGGAATGAGGCGACCCTGTGCCGCTCCGGCGCGGTTATAATAATAGCCATGGTGCGTGTGTGTGTGTGTGTGTGTGTGTGTAGTGCTGTAACCTTATTTCGGTACTTGGGTGGTATTAATACCAGGACGATATAGTGCGATATCCGGCCATTAGATGTCTTTCGCCATACATCGCAGCCCTGTACTTTTGCAAAGCCCCGATCCGTTGACCAAGATGTGTCATGGGGCTTGATGGGTGATTGAACTGATAAATCAAAAGCGTTGACCCTCATGTGGGCGGAAAGGCACGACCTCAAGCTCAGTGCCGTGATGGGTCAGACAGGATAATTGCGACGTTACTAGACAACAGCGTTTTGTTCTTCTGGGCGCAACAACTTACATCAAGGAATACAACTTTTATTAATCTCATCGATTCACGAGTTTTTTTTTTAATTACTCTGTTTTGGCATTTTTTATACAATTTTTTACACAATAGACAGTTACAGATATGTGAATGCAGTCGGCCGGGTATTCAGGCAAAATCATGCGTACGTACGTTCGTACATACATACATACATACATACATACATACATGGGGTGGGCGGGTGGGTGTTTGGTTTTTAACGTCCTTTTCCACCACATACGGGTGATATTAAAGACGGGGCAACGATGAAAAAGCCAGCACAAATATTTGGCTCCAGAAGGGATACATACATACATACATACATACATACACACATACACACATACATACATACAAACAAACAAATTCACACCATGCATGCTGGCATACATTTTTCCTAAGTGTGATTCACGAGTTGTTAACTGCGTGATGGACGATTGGGACTGACAAACTCAAAGCACTAACCTTCCTGTGGACGGAAAGACACAGACTTCAAGCTCAGTGCCGTGATAGGTCAGACAGGATAATTGCGACGCTACCACACAACAGCGTTCTGTCCTTTTAGGACGCAGCCACATACATCATGGCATACAACTTTTATTAATCTCATCGACTCATGAGCTGTTAACTGCGTGATGGGTGACTGGGACTGAGAGACTCCAAGCACTAACCTTCCTTTGGACGGAAAGACATGACCACAAGCTCAGTGCCGTGATGGGTCAGACAGGATAATTGCGACGCTACCAGATAAAAGCGTTTTGTCCTTTTCAGACGCAAGCTCATAATACATCAAGGCATAGATTTTATTAATCGCATCGATTCACGAGCTGTTAAGCACATGGGTGTCCTAATCGCCACCGATATCCATCGTCTCGTGGCGGTCGGTGGTCTAGTGGTTAAGACTTTGTCACCAGTGCGAGAGGTGATTGACATTCGAGTCCCAATCGGGGCGAAGAATTGTTCTTTGTCATTCGGGCCGACCGTCGGGGGATCTCTTCGGGTATTCCGGCTTCCTCCCCCTTTGCTTCGGAATGTTCGGCCCTCAAGATTAAAAACATAAACGCAATTCTAAAATTCCGAAACTTAAATTGCTGAGCTGACCCTTCGCATCACGTTATTATGTTATCATGTCCAGTGTGTGAGAGAATGCGTGTGATTCACGTGAGCGTGCGTACTGGGTTTAGTTTCGCGGCGCTTTGAGCCAAATATCTGGGATAAAGCGCCTATATTACTGCGATCATTATTATTATACCTCCACCATCGTCTGCGTGAAGGACCTGCAGGCTTCGAACAGATTCTCGTTACCTCGTCTTTGATTTCACCCACGCGTGGTGAAAAAGAACGTTAAACTCCCAAACACCCACCCACATACCCACCCTTCGATAAGACCCATAGCGCTTCTGAAAAGACCGTAGCACTGTTTCGGCATAGCTCTGCCCTCATCTGGCAAAAAACGGCCACGCGCCTATAAACTCCACGCTACTAAGGCCCTTTTTCAACGTGACAATACAGCCTGGTGTCTCAGTTGGGCTGTAACTTATATAACCTACAGCCGACGTGGCCCGAAATAGAGGAAACTTGGCAGCAGCTTAACCTTCCCTGCCCCTATTTTCGCGATGCGTCTTTCTGCCAAATACAAGCAATAAAATGACGGCTCGTGCGCGTGCCGAGGTTCAGCTCTTCGGCCCTCTTCATTCATCTCGGCCGTTGGGCGGTACTCCCTGGAGACGCAGTTTACGTCACTGTGCTGCTGAAGAAATTCTCAATGAGAAAAGGTTAAGCGCGCGCGCGCGCACACACACACACACACACACACACACACACACACACACACACACACACACACACACACACACACACACACACAAGAAATCTAGTTTGTAAGAATATTACGTCCCATATATATATATATATATATACAAATAATGCTTGACAAACAGTTTCGACAGAAACAGGTTTTTGGGGGGTGTTGATTTTAAAAAAAAATCAGTTATCATCATTTATAATCATTTGTAATCGTCTTTTTATTTTCAAACAGACAAATGCTCGGCCGGGTAGTGAGTTCGAATCCCGGCTGGGGCCAAATATTTGTGCTGGCCTTTTTCTCGTTGCCCCGTCTTTGATATCACCCTCGCGTGGTGGAAAAGGACGTTAAACTCCCAAACACCCGCCCCACCCACCCTTCCAACACCCTCACGTGGTGGACAAGGACGTTAAACTCCCAAACACCCGCCCCACCCACCCTTCAAACACCCTCACGTGGTGGAAATGGACGTTAAACTCCCAAACACCTCACGTGGTGGAAATGGACGTTAAACTCCCAAACACCTCACGTGGTGGAAATGGACGTTAAACTCCCAAACACCTCACGTGGTGGAAAAGGACGTTAAACTCCCAAACACCCACCCCACTCACCCTTCAAACAGACGAACAGACTTAATGCCCCAGACTGACCTTCCTGTTACAGTTTTGCACTAATTAATGGGGCCATGTCTTTGATTCTTAGGCTTACAGATCATTCATACAGAGCATTACACCACTTACACACCTGCCTAGTGGCAGGCCATCAAATGCTGGCACTGAGCCGACACAAGCGTGTGCCGACAGAAGTGTGTGCTCTTTTACTGTTTTTTTTTTTTTTTTTTTTGGTTGTTGTTCTTACGTAGTGTACACTGAGTGTTTTTTTTTTTTTTTTTTTAAACTTCGGTTTTAGAATGTAAAGCGCCTAGAGTTCGATATCCGAGGATAGGCGCCCTATTATTATTATTACCCACTGACGCACTGGCCAAAATACCCGTCGACGTGTGTTGCACAGATCAGCCGTCGAATTTGAATGTCCGACCGGCGCTCGCGCACAGTGTAAACAACATTGTATCGCACGGCGAGATGTACTAGTCATCAAGATGGAGTATTTCGAACATACACGCGAACTCTCGAGCGGAATTCCTCCAAAATATAAGTTGCTGTAGTGAATAAGGACTTTTTTTTTTTAAACCCTCCTCCACCCCCGCCTTTTTACAATTTTCTTTATTTCTTTCTTTTCCTTTTTTTTTTGGGGGGGGCGGTCTTTTGTCTGTCTTCTGTCTCTTATTTCTCTCTCTCTCTCTCTCTTTTTTTTTTTTTGAAGACATCAAATCGTTAAAAAAAAAGAAGAAAAAAAAGGTGTTCCAGGCATGCCATAAGGCCTTGCATTAGGAAGGTTCGGTCTCTAACTAGGATTTATTTTTCTCGCACATCAGTTTTTTTTTTTTTTTTTTTTTTGTACAACAGATACCAAGCCTAATATCCAAAACAGTTGACAGCATTTTCAGACCTCAAGTGAATAAGGACTGAAACAGCCCGTTTAACTGAAAATGAGAATTGGTCTTCGTGAAAATGTCCCAGTATTAAAAAGCCACCTCCCGTTGTACTGACAGTGGTTAGAACCTCAAGGACTCACCCGCGGTACTTGATTCGGCACCAGAAAACATTAAAGATTCCCCTTGATGTTGCGTGAAGAAATCTTCAACGGTCTTAAGACGACACTTTTAAGCCTTTAACTCTTAAGACCCCGGCTGGGGCCAAATATTTGTGCTGGCTTTTTCATCGTTGCCCCGTCTTTGATATCACCCTATGTGGTGGAAAAGGACGTTAAACCCCCAAACACCCACCCACCCTTAACTCTTAAGACTTAAGACCCGGATCCCGACCACCGCCTGCCTGTAATAAGATTTGTTAAGAAGAACCTGCCACGGCACACCAATAGGAGCCACATCAAGCCACTATTACGCAAGGCGTTGGCCTTCACGGCTATCCCTACGACCACTGCAGATTGCATAATAGTGGCTTGAAGTGGCCTCTAGTGATCTAAAGTTTTGAAGTACAATTACTATTTTTTGCATGGGTTTTAATGAGTTAAGTGCGAAAAGACGTGGGGATTACAACACAACTAAAACCACGTGGACAAATGACAGGCTGTTAGCATCACGCTTACCTCGACAAATCCCATACGTGCATGAACTTCCTTCTGTTTAATGCTGATACGGCTTTTGAAATCTCCCACACGCTATTCTCGTGCACGCAACATGCTTTTATCAGCATGCTGAAAATGGGAAGAAAAAACAGCCGAACTTTGGGCGGGGCAGCTTGCCTTTGACTGAGGTGCAACGTGCGTCTTTTTCGCTGGCTGTAGGCGTATGCGCTTGGGCTAGAATAAACACACACACTCCTCGTGCACGTTGGACTCAGTTTCGATGTGTTATTGGCAACACACACACACACACACACACACACACACACACACACACACACACACACACACACACACACACACACACAAGAGAGAGAGAGAGAGAAATTGTTATGCTGAATTCAGATTTTTGTTACAGCGGAATGGAATATTTTTTTACATGCTATGTCCATTTCCATGCAAAATTAATGGAATCTTTCACAGCAAATTAAATGCAATAAAAGGCGAATTGCATCGGATTTTTTTCCCCTCGTTCGCATTTCATCCCTCCTATAGTTCTTGCCACCGCAATCACAGAGCTGCCATTTTATTTGCTTTCTGTCCGTTTCCCGGTTTTGTTTTTCGTGCAGCCTTGGTCTCAGGTCCGAAAAGAGAGATGGCCTCGACAGTTCACAATTTCATGCCACCCTAGGGAAAAAAAAATCCCGCGTTCTCCCATGCTTGACCAAGCATACAAAGGCACTCTGAATATACCATCGATCTTGTCATCCTGCAATCAAAAGCGATGCGGAGAGGCCTGCAATTAACAAACACCCGTTCTCGTTCGCTATTGTGTCGGTTTCCTTTTTTCTTGTTACACTCAATTTGCTCGGACACGCGGCGACTTCAGCACCCTAGTAACCCCTGTCTGAACATGATCGATTTGAACCGGAAGCTAAACCCGATTCCACGATCCAAACACTCCTCTGCGATTAGAGAGCTACTAGCCTGGAAACGCCGTGTAAACAGTTTTGTGACGGCGACGGGTTTTCGAACTTTTCCACGCTGTGGCCAAAAACAAAGAAGCTCAAAGTTCGCACGTGGGCTGGACTTGTTAGCGAACAAACCCAAAAATTCGACACAGGAAGCCTTTTTTTGGGGGGGGTGGGGGGGGGGGGCAGACATATTCTGGCTGGACGAAGATTTTTTTTTTTTTTTGATTGGAAAAACAGTCCTCTGACATTAGCAGTGCTTTTACAGACAGTGATGTCAAAGAGATTAGGAGGAAAATCTGGCTTTGTCCTGTGTTATGCAAAATGGGCGTAGTTTTGTGTTGGCCATAATATTATGTCCCGGGAGAGAGAGAGAGAGAGAGAGAGAGAGAGATCTTGCAATTCAGCTCAATTAAATTCAGTTCAATAATACTTTCTTGTCCCTTAGAAAACTAAGTTGCAGTGACTAAACTAGATTTGATTTTATTATTTTTTATTTCCGTCTTTATTTTGACACACAAGGATTAGTCTGTGGTGAAACTTCTAAAAGAAAAGGTAAGTTCTAATATTTCTGATTCGGCACGAATATACCCCATCCCCTCTTCCCCCCAAGCCGCCCCGTCCCATCCACCCACTTACACCCCCCCCTCCCCCTCCCTCGTTCATCCCACGCAGGGTCTGTGTAGTTTTCCTTTTCTAAAATCTGCAACATTATCTATGGGCCTGTGTCGAGGTCAGACAGATTGTCACCCATGCCAACTCGTGCTTACAACGGGGTAAATCATCGATGTCAGCGAATTTCATCGGGTGTGAAAAAAAAGGAAGGGGGTGGGAGGGAGGGGGCTGGAGATGGGGCGGGGGGCGGGGAGGGGGGGTGCCCATAGCCTCCAGTGATATAAAGCAAACGTCAAATAGTTGGCAGCAAAATTCAGCCGGTGCTAAAAAAAAAAAAGCTAAAAAATAAAAATAAACCGGCCACAATCTCCAGTGATGTAAACTGAAGTTCGAACAGTTGGCAGCAACACACACACACACACACACACACACACACACACACACACACACACACACACACACACACACACACACACACACACACACACGCACGCACGCACGCACGCACGCACGCACGCACGCACAAACGTGGCCACAGTCTCCAGCGATATGAACCAAAGATCGAAAAAAAAAAAAAAAAAAAGATAAACCGTGGTCACAGCCTCCAGTAACGTAAACTAGAGATCTTACAATTAGCAACAAAATCAATTTATCGGGTGTGAACAAAAAAACCACAAAACAACAACAACAACAACAACAAAACCGTGGTCACAGTCTCCAGTAATGTAAACCAGAGATCAGTCGTACATACGGCAGCAAAATTCATCTGGTGTTTAAAAAAAAAAAAAAAAAAAACCACGTGGCCACAATCTCCAGTGATGTAAACCAGGTATCGAACAGTTGTTATCGAGGGCGGAGGCGGTAAAGACAGATCGGCTGCGTCACACAGATGAGGATCTGCTTGAGCTGTTCGAAGCAACGATGAGTGATCCAGGCTGCACGTGTTGAGAATTAAATGCACAACGCGGGGGCAACGAGCTGTAGTGTGTGTGTGTGTGTGTGTGTGTGTGTGTGTGTGTGTGTGTGTGTGTGTGTGTGTGTGTGTGTGTGTGTGTGTGTTCAGGCGCATATAATGCGTGGTCCGCCCACATGCAGGCGGATATCATTGTTCGAACTAAAACTTGAGCAAGGCATTTCGGGTGCACCATTTTGGAATCTACATCCTTCTTTTGCCCCCCCCCCCCCTCAACTCTCCCTTAAGAGAGAGAGAGAGAGAGACAGAGAGACAGACAGAGAGACAGACAGAGACAGACAGACAGACAGACAGAGATAGCGACAGACAGACATAAGGACAGACCAAGCGCTGTCATAAAACAACACAAAGAAACCACGAAGCACTGCTGAATATGCAACTGCCAATCCCCCCCCCCTTCCCAAAAAAAAAAAAAAACCCGAACAAACAAACAAACAAACAAACAAACAAAAACAAAAAACACAGTAATAACAAAATCAACGGTGGGCGCATATATATAAAGGAAATATACAACTAACATGTATGAGTACCTTTTTAAAAATACACCAAAGTCTTATCAAAAATAATTATCTTAAATTGTAAATGCTACTTTACCGTAGTCTCAAGCCTGGAACATGTATTTACATGGTGCAGAAACGTCTTTCATTAACTTCAAAGAAACACTACGAATCAACTAAAAAAAAATGTTCCTGTTTCAGTGATTCAATACCAACATTTCTGTGTTGGAATGTGAGAGCTTAGCATAAATCGATATCATGCAGTACTTACCTTATTGGGTTCCAGCGCTCGGCTCATCGGAGGCAACGACAAGAGAAGGATGAAGACAAAGTTATCCATGCTTAGTCTGTCTGTCTGTCTGTCTGCCTCTCTCTGTTTCTCTCGTCCCACTTCAAACGACTTCCTCTGGGTACTCTCAGCAGCAATGGGCTTCAGTCTCTGACCCCGGACCATCTACTTCATTATAATTTTCTCTCTCTCTCTCTCTTTTCTTGCTGACGCACGAACGAGTGTAGTTTACATCCTGCGCGACGTCACTCAGTCACTCCCTTGCCTGACAATTGCCTTGTCAATTCGTTCCCTTGGCGATTTCTGCATTTTAATTTCCATCACGACTCAACAGCTCTTATTTTAGAACAGTCGCGTCAGCGCAGCAGTTTAGGAACACAAATTGAAGATGTGGAAGGAAGGGGCGTGTCGGTCTCTGACAAAAGAGGGGGTGCGGTCTGACAGTGGAGGAGGCCCAGGCCGGAGCAGGATATTACGTTTGTCCGACAGGATACTTAGTGGGTCCTGAGTGATGATTAGTTCGCCGTCCGCAGGAACTTGCAATAGGATTTCTCGGAAATTCGCCCCTGCAGTAAACGAACGATGCTGACGTGTACTACACTGAGGATATATAATAATAAAAATAATAATAATGAGTATTGTATAGGCGCTTTACCCAGTTTCGTGAATCGGCTCAACGCGCCGCGAACTGAACCCAACACGCACGCTCACGTGAATCACACGCATTCTCTCACACACTGGACATAAACACATTACAATCACGTGGTGCGAAGGGTCAGCTCAGCTATTTAAATTTCGGAATTTAAAATTGCATTTATTTTTTCAAATTTGGTGGGCTGAACATTTCCAAAGCAGAGGGGGAGGAAGCCGGAGTACCCGGAGAGAACCCCCGACGATTGGCCCGAATGAACGGTGCCACATACGAGAAGGAAAAATTCTTTGCCCCGAGTGGGACTCGAACCCCCCACCTCGCGCATTGGTGACAACTCTCTTAACCACTAGACCACCGACCGCCCCATATATATGTCAATAACGAGCTTACAGAGTATTGGTGCTAGAACTTGCACGCTCAAAGATTACTTTCACAGAAGTCACGACCTACGAATATTATGTATGAATAACGTTGTAGCTTACAGAACACTGGGATAGAACCTTCTAGTTCACGTCTGTAACTAGCGTAACACGACTTGAAAGAGGACTTCCGGGAGACTTGTTCCCAAACCGGTGTAGCTGTCTCACAGTTTTGACTAGTAGAAAACGTTAGACGTTTCGTGGAACTGATAATCATTACACCACTTTTCCTGGATGAATTCTTGGTCTCGGATTAATTTCTTCCATAACACACGTTTGACATGCAGTGTCATTGTCCGGCCAACAATGTTGCACACACTGATGAGACGAAACGGTTTACAGAAACACTCTAAGGTGCTGTACAAGCCAGTATGACGAGTTAATGTTTGGAAGAGCTCGGGGTAGTTCCGATTTGTTTAAACTCTGCCAGATGCACTCTTTGAAAGAAATGGGCATAACTGCTCAAAAGTGCACAAACTTCAAATGGCTGCTCACTCCATCAGGTTGTCCAGAAGGCCAGTAAAATGATCTGCATACGTTTCATCCGAGCCGACTGGAAACTGGAAGTATGCAAACTCCTTAACTGTCCTGTCTGTACAGTCCTGCGTGACGTCATTCACTTCTTCCAGGCGGCGATCGACGTTAGTTGACCCAGAATGCTGGAACCCAAAAGCCTCAACTGATGGAAGTTCTCTGTACCCACTGGGGGTTATGATCTTGCTACACACAAGCACTCCGTCTGAATATTCGGATCGACCGAAGATCTTGTGACGTCATCGAGACCTTGACGGCAATTTCCGCTGAAATTCTAGACAGAGGCCGGTGCGTTTAATGGAGGGTAAAATCCAGAAAGGATTAACCTGTGTTCATCTGAAAGGTTGGTTGGTTAGCTGGCTATGTTGTCCGACGCCACAAGATGTAACTGGAGACGGTTCTAATGGGCGGGTTATGGGGGGAAAGGGACAGCTACCCTAGCTGAACGGTGCAACAGAACACTATTCAATCCAGTCAGACTGCCAGGTCGGCCACACTTGATGTATCCTTGACTGCGGTGGACAAGTCACGTCCACAGAACCAGCTCACGCTGACACAATAAACGGGCAACGTTTTGGAGTACGCACAAGTTGTCATAGGGCAGGGGTCGAACTCACACTGCTTCGCACGAAATGCGAGAGCCATGGACCATCCCACTTGACCACGCCGGCCGCCCTGTTCACCAGACAGCCGTAAAAACACACGATAATACTCGTTTCGTAGCGCGTACTGGGACCCCTAAAAAGAAAGAATAAAAAAAGTTGTTTCCTTCCCGATCAAGAACTTGCTCATAAAGGCCCAAAAGTTCTGCATGAAATGGCCGTAAATGGCAGAAGCAACAAGGGCATCATCCTGACCACGTAATTACAATCATGGCCGATGTCCGTGTATCTTCAAACGAGATCGTTACTGTAACATGGGGGGCACAGAGAGTCATGTCCGCGGAGAGTTTTGGCTCAAAATCGATGAGGCGAGGCGGGAGGGGGGGGGGGGGCAGCCTAACGCAGACACTGTGAAATCGGTCGGTAGGCCATGCAGCCACAAAGAACCGACCAGATCCTGCACCTAGCGTGCCAAAACTTCCCGACAACCAGCTCTCGCGCGCACGGAAAAAGAGTTTCGATAATCCCCGCCGATTGTCACTATCACCGGGCAGGATGTGTAAGCCAAGCTTAACTGTGTTTCCGACGGGGACAGCTTAATCTGATCCATCACAGATGAAAGCTATTACTCGCGATGTTTGTGGCGTGCGCTGGGTGAATTTTGTAAGATCGGCGAGACGGTTTGCCGGAAAACTGTTTCAAAAGTTTGAAAAGAGAAAATGCAGTGAGTGGGGTCAGGTGTCTCGTCTCATCGGAAAAGGACAAGACTTTTAAACGATAGTTTGTTGTGTAGTCGCCAAACGACAGTTACTCACGTCTGCTCCTTGAGGACCTAGGACTTTTAATCGCGAAAGGATCATGAATTTTCAGACATCGATCTTTGTCGTTAAAAGCGGAAGTCCGGCAGAGACAAAGGTCCGGTTACTTTTGTCCAATCACAAGCAGAAAATCACCGAGGTGACCAACCACAACCAAATACAACTTTACAAGGAACGCACACATAGTTGTTTAAAAACTTAAAAATCGTAGTCAGAACACAAAAACTCCGTTATCCAAAAAAGTTACTGTTATCCAATCGCACGCCCGCAATCGCCCAAGTAGCCAATCACGTTTTGCCAGGTGAATGCGACCTCACACAGAACTTACAGAAACTTTTCTTAAAAAAAAAAAAACAACAACTTTAAAAGCTTCGATCGTGTCCCACACAACCAGACAATCCACTAACGACACCAAGAAAAGGTTTTTCACTGGAAGTGATTGTTTGCTTCCAGCGGTCCGTCCCACAGGGAGATGCAATCACAGATCCAGAGTGTTTGGCACGTGGTCAGTGTTGTCCACAAACCAGTTCATCAATTCAGCCCGGGAAGGCTCCCAGTCGAGCCGAGCTCTGTGTGGGAACTTTGGATGATGTCACACTGTCTGGATAAAGGCCCGCTTTGACCCTGCACACATTGATAGGTCAGACAAGTGATCGGTTACCAGGTCGACGGACGTACAGACAGGGGAGGTAAATCAGCCAGTCAACACAGAGCCTGACTGATGCAATTTACACCACTATCTGGAAAATAAACTTGTGATGGGACCCCCCCCCTCCTCCCCTTCCCCCACCCCTCAAGAAACGGGACAAATGTCACCAAACCACTTTGGAGAAAACTGATGGACAGGGTGGGTGGGAGGGCAACTGTACCGACTTTGAGATTTTATCCTTATCCGGTCCTTCAACACCTAATACAACTTTTGTGAAAGTCTCAAGACTGAACGCTATTAACAAGCATATAAGACACACACGCTGCACAGGCATGATGTCCCGCTGCAAGTCCCGTCTAAAAGCCCATCTCTTTCGGGAAGCGTTTTAGTGGTCTGTCCAAATCGTGTGTGTGTGTGTGTGTGGGGGGGGGGGGTGAGGGATGGGTTGGGGTGGGATGGTCTGGGGTTCAGTACATATTGTAGTTGTTTTGTTTTTGGTGTGTGTGTGTGTGTGTGTGTGTGTGTGTGTGTGTGTGTGTGTGTGTGTGTGTGTGTGTGTGTGTGTTAATCGCCTACAGCTCGTATAGGATAGGCGCTCAAAAAATCGTCACTATTATTATTATTGTTATCATTATTATCATCAATATTATTATTCACATGCCACACATTACCCGCCACTTTTCAATAGCAAGTTTTTAACAAATACATCCCAGGCCTACACCACGCTACAGTGATGGGGCAGCGAGAAAAAGGCCAGCACAAATATTTGGCCCCAGCCATGCTACAGAAAAGAAAGGAGAAAAAAAAAACCGAAAGCAGCTTATTTTCTGCATTTTTCAGTGGTACCGATAACTTCATAGACCCCAAATCACCCTTTGTCGCCGTTTTGTGGAAGCCTATTACACTCGTGCAGCGTATTCGACCTAACTCAGAATAAGTGTGCCAGAAATCAAATCAATTTTCCCAGGTTCGGGAAATAAATTCTTCTTTGAACTTCAGGCTCACTCTGTGTAGACAGAGGATTTTGTTGTTGTTATTGTTGCATATCGCGTGTGTGTGTGTGTGTGTGTGTGTGTGTGTGTGTGTGTGTGCGTGCGTGCGTGTGCGTGTTTGTGCGTGCCTGCGTGCGCGCGCAACAGAAAATGCACAGTCATATGATTAAAACTGGAGCTGAAAGAGGCGGTAAATTACGACTCTGCACTTTTTGTCTGCCATGAGTTCTCTGCCTCTTAATCTTAAAAGATATGTATAGGATTCTTTTTGTACGAATGCACGAGTGACAAGCTCTTGTAAAGCCGTGTGTTTAATCGGCTAGGGCTGAAAGGCGCTCGCGGCAAGACGAAACAGAAAAGAAAAGCCGCACCGCTCGCTTTCTGTTTTGTCTGTTTGGAAACATTCCCTCTTAACTTTCGCTACTATCGCTAAGATCGTTTCTCAAGTTCTCTTTGGCCGTGCCAAACTTAGAGTTTACCGTTTATTTATTGTAAGATGTGCGTTGTTCTCACTGTCGATGGAAACCGCGCAACACAAATTTTACACGAATGCTCTAAGTGCAGATCACTCTTACGAAGGCATGCCCTTACCTCCCTTCTCTTGACATCACTAATTGGAGCGCCACCGGCGAGGAAATTACTGACATGGTATTGGCACCGTAGTTAAACGTGCCTATTCCAATAGTCTACAAGATTACTCGGCTTCAGAGCAGACACATGCGCTTGGGAGTTCGCTCGAAATAGGTTACCTTAAAGCCCCTTGTTTTAAGATTTTAGGCTCGCAGGTGTTTCTTTTAAGTGGTGTCTAACCTCACACCACTGTGACACATACAGATACATAATCAGACAGGCTTGCGTTCAGTTGATTGAAGTAGCCGGCGACAGTGTGGTGACAACACTCGAGCTGGAGCTGCGGACAAAGGGAACATGGTGGCAACCGTCACTCTGAAGGGAGAGCTTAGTTTTCCGCGTTTGCCATTAGACAAAGATAAAACGGCATATGAAAAGGAAGAAATATGTACAAAAATATACACGGCCTAGGCGCAGCGAGACACACACACACACACACACACACACACACACACACACACACACACACACGAACATGATGCGCAGTGAAGCGCCTTCGATGACAAGTTCTCCACAGGCTGTTGTATGCCTGTCATACATATTAACGGGGAGCTGACTACCACGGTAAACAATACAACAAGATTCACGAAACGTTTAACTATTAAGAGCCCTAGCCCGACCACTAGACCACTATTGTTAACACTTTCCGGACGAACAGTCGCATATGTGGATCGTGATTTTTTTTTTTTTTTACAAGATGACTAACAAGATATTTAAGTTTGAAAGTTGAAATTTCAGTAATAGTTGCATAAATATGTTAGTAAACTACCCTGAACATTTCAAGTCTGTATCTTGGTTGGTGTTGTTGTTGTTGTTTTCTGAACCGCACAAACCCGTCTACAGGGGATGGCTGAGGAAAACCCGGCCCGTCTTGAATGAGTTAAAAAGAACAAGCCACTGCGCACCAATAGAAGCCACTTCAAGCCACTATTACGCAAGGCGTGGGCCCTCCCCGCTAGACCCGAGACCGCTGCAAATTGCATAATAGTGGCTTGAAGTGGCGACTAGTGATCTGAAGAGTTCAAGCAAAATTGCAAGTTTTTTTTTGGTTGCAAAAAAAAAAAAAAAAGTTACCAGGAGCAGAATAGCGAGGTAACAATACACGTTGCAGCAAATTCGACTTGTCAAGAGCAGCTGATCTGGGACCCCAAGGTCCTGAGAATGCCAGTCAGTGGAACTGAGGGGAAGAGTGTGTCAGGGGTTTTTGTCGTTCTTTTTATAGCGCCAGTTCTGTGGTTCTTAATCTAGTGTTTCGGATATCAGGAGGAACAAACTCATCAGGTCCGCAGCAGGAAGGGTTCCCGTAGGTGTGCTAAACGATGTGACAACTTGAGGTGTCGGGGTCATAACTAACTCTCTCTCTCTCTCTCTCTCTCTCTCAACTGTATAATACCTGGCATTATATATTTTTCTAGCGTTAAGAAAAAGACAGTTGCTCAGCTGAGTTGATATACTTTATTTTGCACTTTGGTTATTTCATGTACAAGTATTGATGTGAATAAGAATGTCTGGATGTCACTCTCAACTTTGAATGGGCCTAAGGCCTATCAATAAACAATTCTCTCTCTCTCTCTCTCTCTCTCTCTCACACACACACACACACACACACACACACAGAAAGACACACACAGACACAGACACAGACACACACACACACACACACACTCTTCATGACTGTTTACAGCAGGTGCACAACAACACCTGCTTTCATCGCTTGCCGCGCCATTAGGTGAAAACAATCTCTAGCCAAAAGCTAGCCGAGTCATGACTTGGGACGGAAGCGAAAATAGTAACAAGAAGAGTGGTTTCACGCGGCAAGCATTTGTCTCTGATTTACATGTGCTTGCACGTGCAGTAACTTCTGGAATTTCAATTTGAATTTTTTGTTTGTTTGTGTGCTGTGCTTGTTTGTTTCTTGTTGAAGAAGAAGACGAAGAAGGAAAACACAATTTTTTTAATGCAGTGGATATATTGACCTGCATGTCTACGCTCAAATAATCTAATACTCTTTCTCTCTCTCTCTCTTTCTCTCTCTCTTTCCTACCTAGGTCGGCTCCTACCCAGAGCGGGTGTGCTATGGACCCAATGGGGGAGGCTGTTGCCACACAGCCGAGTTTCACCCACTTCACGGGTGCGACTTTGGGGGTGCTTCCCTTGGTATGACACGTCTTATGATGTGGATGATTACACGGCCGGCACCGCAGATGCCGTAGTTCCCGAGCCTGGTTAATGCCGGGATATTTATGACAGGAAGCGTGGAATGCGGCCCTGTCCCGCTGTCCCAAATCACACGGACCTCCATAGCATCATCTTGCCATCATCCTCATCTCCATCATCATGCGAAATAAAAAAAAAACTGTCCCAGCTTCCGAGCCCTCCGTGGATTCTACCCATTACCTGGGAGGAACACCACTGGAACTGGCAAAGAGTTGGGGCAGCAAAAAAAAAAAAAAAAAAAAAAATCAGTGTGGATGGTATGACCATCACAATACAGTCAGTATCATGTGAAATCGTAAAAAAAGCCCCCCCCCCCACCCCCCACACAATTATTCATTTGAGAGATGTTACCATAATATTTTTTCTTCTTTCAATCTAATTTCATTTATTTTAATACTTTGTTTTATCGTCAACCTCTTGTTCTATTATTAAGCAAATAATTATATCCGCCAATGAACCATGATATGAACCTCCATAACATACGAATTCAGCATCCCATTCTCATTCTTTCCGACTCCAAATTCTCTCCAAGTTTTTTTTTTTTTAAAGTTGTAGTCATTAAGTGAACGACAGCATCCATTTGCCGAACAACGAAAACAATCTATTATTCCTCAGCTGGGAGTGTCTTTCGAAATAAGTGAAAACTGTTCTGCTTTGTTTTTGTTTTACTTCTTTTCTTCTTTCTCTTTTTCTTTTCTCTCTACACTCTTTCTTGGGAGTTTCACCAGCCTCCCACACATATTCTATTTTGTACTTGTACAGAAAGGGAAAAATCAACATTTGCCGAGGGGAAGGAAAGAAAGGAAAAAGTGTAACAAGGACACATCGCCGTTGTTGAGTGTTTCTAAAAAAAAAAACAAAAAAACTCTACTCTTCACCGCCGAGGATAAGAAAACGATCTCAATGTGCGCCACTTTCACGCCTCGCCGAAAGGGAACTGCACTCTGGAGTCTAAATTGCGGACCGGACAGAGTGATGCCCCTTGGCGATTTCTGCTTCGAGGAAAGCGGGTGAACTTTGCAAGCCATTCGACCGGCGGAGGCTTACGCGATGAATTTCATTCATTAAAGATTTCGGATCAGAAGATAAAGGAACGGGCGCTGGCAGAACTGACTGTTTTAGCTCTTGAAACAGATCGGCAGTAACTTCAACCAAGCAACAAATTCTTGAAGTGTGAAAAAAAAAGCTGGTGAAAATTGTTCGAAAAAAAAAAAAAAAAAAGAAGAAGAAGATAAAAAAAAAAAAACCCCGTCTCAGGGTATTTATCAAGTGTCCCACATTTTCTTGAACAATTTGGTTTTCACCCGACTGAAACTTGAATATGAACTTGAATATGAACAGGGGAAAACTGCCCACACTCGCTGTGGCGCCTAGTCCGTCAGGCCTAATGAGTCTCGGTTCAAAATCACCCGAGCTCTCACACGTTCTCGGGCAAAAACGTGATCTGTCAACCACGGTATTCAGCCAGTTGCACCACACCCAGTAAATTAGAAAGCTTGTTTAAACACCTTGATAGTACCTGAGATTACTTTGCCCTGGAGGTAACCGCGCAAAGGTGTGACCATAAGTGCGAAAGCGTTGAAGACTAAATAGTTTACCCTGGTTCCCAGATGTAAAAACACGACAAACAACACCCACTTGTCTTCCGACAATTCTGTTCAATGTCTGGAGAAAATAATGGAACGTAAAGTTTGGAACTTAAAATTTTCCTACCTTAGAATTGGCACCTCCCAAACAGTTAAAAGAAACGTTTCGAACAAATGTTTTAACTATGGCGCCAGTTCGCTTCCCAAACACTATCTTAGAGCTCTGTAACCTTTGTTTTCCTTTGTGTGCAAGTTGCATGTCAAGAATGTGATTCACCGGGCCCCCGGCCCGTAGTGTAGTGGTTAGCACTTCGGACCATGGACCGGGAGACAGAGTTCGAGTCCCAGTCGAGGCAAGCGGGATTTTTCCTACCTAAGTCGGCTCCTAACCAGAGCGGGGGAGGCTGTTGCCACACAGCCGGGATTCACCTACTTCACGGATGCGACTTTGAGGGGCGCTTCTTGGTATGACACGTCTTATGATTACACGGCCGGCACCTGGTTCAGGCCTGGTTAATGCCGGGATATTTATGACAGGGAGTGTGGAATGCGGCCCTGTCCCGCAGTCCAAAACCACACGGACCTCCACCTTACCATCATCCTCATCTCCATCATCATGCATAATAAAACTTGCCCCAACTTCCGAGCTCTCCGTGGATTCCACCCATTACCTGGGAGGAACACCACTGGAACTGGCAAAGAGTTTGGGCAGAAAAAAAAAGAGAAAGAAAAAGAATGTGCTTCGAAGAAAGCGTTTCGAATACAAATTGCAACGATGGCGCCAGTTACAGCTGCCCCGACACTGTCTATAGAGGTCTCTGATCTGTATTTTCTTTTGTGTGCAAGCTGGTTGTCACGTGACAAGAATCTGTAGCATCAGAACGACCGATGGTATACCTCCTTGGTATATAGTGTGGTCGATCAGTGGGCGTGCATGCTGACTCTTGCCTCAGCAAAAACGGCCCACAGAAGGGTATACGTAACATGTAGCCCACAGGGCCTGTAGCCACGCCCTCCGATTCCCCATGGCAACCCATCTGATTTCTTTCTGCCGTGCAGTGGCACAACACTGTAAGTCCCTGGCGTCATTTCATGGAAAAAGGGCTGATTTCAGGATGAAAAACATTGTTGTAATGGTCTTTTTTCCACAAAATGACGTCATGGATTTACTGTGTTTTGTCATTACACATGTGATTTGTCTGTCGGAGTATTTGTGTGCTGTGACTGGCTGCACTGATTGGCAGAATCTGGCTGCATGTCAGTTTCGCACCATGGATAAGTGGTATTATGCTTTTATGTCGTTTTTCTATTTATATTCATTATCATTCCATTGCATGGAAAATTCGGGTTGCAACGAGTCTGCACGTGGTTTTTGACTCGATTTGGAAAAGACAAAATCCAACCAAATTCCTGGCGAACAGGGATTTGAAACAGGCAGCTCAGGAACCGCTCGGATACCTTAACCACTAGACCCAATCCCCTGTCATCCTAAGTAGTTCCGGTCGACCTGTGAGTTCGCAAACGTTTAATCCGTGTCTCTAACCATTTCTATACGTTCAGTGGTAAAGCCCCCTTGGTGTGTCCCATGCCACGAGCCTTTTACAGTTGAACACTTTTTAATCTCGTGTACGGATCTCACTGAGATCGGTGCCAAACATTACTGTGCAGACTCAGTGAGGGTGCTGTTCAGGGATGTCCCCCCTGACAGCATCTTCAGTTTCCTGAAAGAGTCTAACCTATTTTATAAAATATAGTCCTTCTATAACCCTTTCAGCCCTGAAGGAATCTCAACAGCGATAACGCTCTCTGCCTGGGAGTTTTTCAAGTGTGCTAGATCTAAAGCTGGGCTCTTGCATACAAAACCCTATTTCTCACGAAGTATTGTATTCATCCTGTAGGGGAATCTTCCACTGTGCAGAGCGTATGAAAGTTGGTCACATGCACGCATAATTATTATTGTTAGGGTCTTCGAGACTGTAGGTGATACGGTGGCAGGGCTGAAAGTGTTCAAGCACAATCTGTGGTATTGTTTTTAGTCCTGAAGAAATTAATCTTGTACGGGATCTCATTAATTTTTTAAGCTGCACAGATTTATATTTACATCCTGTTTTATCGCGTGCCTTTTATTTTTATTGACCTGGCAGAGAAAGACTTAGCTGAGCCGCGAAATAGTCTCCGTTGCTCGCGCGGCGTAAAGCCCTAAATAACTAACTGACTAACTCAGTGGCAAAGTGTTAAGCCTCGCCAAGTTAAATCGTTTTTGGTCGGTAATGTCGTTGTTTGCCTAACGTAAGCCGCTAACAGACCTGATGTATCAGCTTGGAAGAGTTAACTTTAACGTTTTCCTTAACATTTCTTTAATATCAGTGCAAATTGTAATGT
Organism: Batillaria attramentaria; assembly: GCA_018292915.2. NCBI lineage: Eukaryota > Metazoa > Mollusca > Gastropoda > Batillariidae > Batillaria > Batillaria attramentaria. The sequence continues at coordinate 60,151 of JACVVK020000372.1, forward strand.
CTGGCCAGGAGACTTTTTTTTCTTCTTGGGTTAATGTTGTTGTTTGCCTCAGCCGCAAACGGCAACATGCGTAATCTACCGTGTTAGCTTGGACACGTTTGAACTCATTTCCATTTAACATTTCTCTAATTTCAGTGGCAAAGAGTAATGCCTGGACGAGAATCGGTTTTTGTTTCGCCTTCTTTCTTTTAAAGTTAATGTTGTTGTTGTTTGCCCAAGCCGCAAACAGCGACACGCTTAATCAGCCGTGTGGGCTTGCTAAAGTTAACTCGTTCTTCGTTAACACAGCTTTCATTTCCGTGGCAAAGTGTGATGCTTGTCCAAAAAACAAAAAAAAAAAACAAAAACAAAAAACAACAACAAAAAACGGGTTGGGATGTTTATGTTGCTGTTTGCCCTTGGGAGCCGTGAACGCGCTCAGCCAACCGTAGACGGTGTCTGGCGTCACATTCTTCCGGCAAACACTCAACATCTTCGCTTTTGAAAATGGAGGAATCGGCGCAGTTACTGCTCTCGTGATATTTTTTTTCCACACTTCCAGTACTGCTCAAAATCAGAGGCACTCGGAAAATATCTGTCTGAATACTCTAGCTGGAAACCGCGATCTTTCAAACCAACTATACTTAGAGCATTTTATTAGGATTTATGTCTCACACATGACACACGTCATAACTCATAAACATGCACATAAATCACACGTACAACTTTGTAAGGTGGGTTATTCCTCATTTGAAAGATGGTGAAAATACAACCTGTCGTCATAACTCTTTTTTTAATAGCACTTATCAGGCCCAGAAAAGCAATTATAACTCGCGCAGAGACGTAAAGGTTTTACGTAGATGTGAGCGTTGCGTTTTGCAGACTTTAACATCAAGGTTCTTCGCCTGAGGAGCCCTCAGACCCCACTAACATCGCAGATAAAGTTTTCCTTACGTTTAATTATATCTCTAGGGTGGAATTGCCAACCGGGTTCAATGACTCTATCTTGTAGAATAAACAGAAGACGGGTGCAACCCCAGGCCGCGAACTGATGAGGTTGCCCAGATCCTGTTTGTCTTCAAGTTCCAACTCTTACGTTTCTTTTGCTGCTGCTGTAAACGACACTCTTCCCTAAACCAGCTGGGGTGATGTGAACCGGGGCGTCACGTTGGAGAAGTGGTAACGTCTCTTGCCAACAAATGAGAGGTCGTGGGTTCCAGTCCCAACAGGGGCATAAGATTTTTTCACCTCTAACATCGTTCATTCTGAGCGGTTGTCAGGAGTTCTTTCCGAGGACTCCAGCTTCCTCTCTCTCTGCTGGTCACAGAACATAATTTAAATGAGGCAGGCAAGGGAGTAAGAGGTCCTGCACTATTAAATGACTTTTTCCCTATGACTTTTCCCTTCTCCCTGTGTTTTTGCGAGTTGCTAAAATACCACTTGACCCCATATTTTTGGTTTAGGTGAAAAGAGGGATGTTTGATGTGCAGAAAATGGGAGATTACTGAGAGATGGGGTGGAGCGCATATGGGCTTTACCATCTTGACCCGAACTGAACAGACATGAAATTGCTTCTTGAGGACATTGACTGGGTTCAGGTCGAAGGACACAAACACACAGGGCCTCAAAAGGCCTATATATTTCCTATTAGCCTCCGGCACCATAGTCACCCCTAAAATGCTTCAATCTAGAAACAACTACTACCATGAACAGACCATTCAAAAGCACGCACCTGACAGGGGTTTAAAAAAATTGAATGTCTCCTCTGCGCTCAGGCCCCACTGGAGTAATGCACGTCTACTTTCTCTTTGGGCCAGAGAGGCAGTTCACACAAATCCGCTTGCCTCACTTGTGTCCGACCTCTGTGCAAAACGCCCCATCTTCACTGGCAGCTTGCCTCTTTTTGTGACCGCCTGGCATGCAACTTAACCTGCATAGTAAAAAAAAATCACGAAAATCACGCTTTTTCGTGACAAGAAAAATCAGTACAGATCAGCACACTCGCCAAACAGGGTACCTCAAATAAACACCAAGCATGACCCCACGGTCAGTTAATGTGCTTACGCCTCACGGCCTTCTCTGATCCAGGGAAGCCGGGGTGGTCGAATGGTAGAGCGTTGGACTTCTAATGCTCGGGTCTTGAGTTCGATCCCCGCTGGGGCCAAATATTTGTGCTGGCTTTTTCATCGTTGCCCCGTCTTTGATATCACCCTATGTGGTGGAAAAGGACGTTAAACCCCCAAATACCCACCCACCCATCCTTCTCTGATCCAACCCTCTTCCTCCACAAAAGGAAACCCTGCTTATAAAATTCATACAACGATATCTGTGACAAGCGAGGTGCTAAAGAAATATTGCAAACCATACGTTTTTGTCAGGGTTGTGTCCACGTTGCGTGCAGCAGCAAGCAGCAAGCCGATCGTAAAAACAGTGCATCCAGTGTGACAGAGCGGGTTAGCGAACCCAAAGTGGTGTTTCAGATAAACATCTGAACTCCTAGCTGGCACTGAGAGTTGCAAGTGCGTAATGATCAGTTATAGAGAAATGGTGATAAACCAGCGGTCAGCGAGTTTGAAACAGGAGGGGATACATCAGGTGCAAGTTATGATTTGAAACAAGAAAGCTTCCTAGACCAAAAAAAAAAAAAAAAAAAAGCCGTGTCGTGAATGCAGCCGGCGTGGTCTAGCAGGATGATCCATTGCTCTCGGGTTTCGTGCGAAGGTGCGGGAGTTAAAATTCGACCCCTACCCGAGGCAGGAGTGACAGGTTGTTCTGACTCCGGCCAACACGTTACCCGTTTCTTCTGGTTGTGTGAACATAAACATAACTTTATGACCATATGTATATACATTAAGAATTTGTTGTGGTTCGGGGAGCCGGGATAGCCGAAAGGTAGACCGTTGGACTATCAATGCTCGGGTCGTGTGTTCGAATCCCGGCTGGGGCCAAATATTTGTGCTGGCCTTTTTCTCGTTGCCCCGTCTTTGATATCACCGTTACCTGGTGGAAAAGGACGTTAAACTCCCAAACACCCACCCCCAACCCCTTATTGTAGTTCAGAAGAGCTGCTTGCAGTCACTGACACAAGCATACTGCGACTTAATATAAATTACAGTCACTCGCACATCCATACTAACAGTCACACTCACATTAAACCATAATTATTGACTAAAATTGTTAAAACAATAAATACAAAACAAACAGCCTGATAAAATACTTGGGGTGGGGGGGGGGGTGTAACTTGTCCGTCACAGTCAAGGATCAGTCTGACAGGATTGAATGGTGTTCCGCTGGACTGTTCAGTTAGGGTAGCAGTCCCTTCCCTGCTGTCCCGTCCTCTATAACCTGTCCCTTAAGGCCGTCTCCAATGGGATCTTGTGGCGTACGTGTGACGTTCAACCCAACTAACCAGAATGCGGCAATCGACAGTGACAACCCCCACCACATCCCGTCCTCTCCATACAAGAAAGCGGATAGTGGGGGCGTTAGCTGTTGGTTCTTTGTGGGTTTAACGTTGTTTTTCCAACAGATAAGAAAATCAAAGCGATAGCAAAGCCGGGCTGTGAGGGAAAAAAAGCAAGAAAAAAAAAAAGCACACATTTGGCTAGCTCCCAGCCAAGATTGGAACTGGCACCCGGACACTGAAGATCGAACGCTCTGCTAGCTCGACTATCCTGGTTCCTTGTAAGAGAACAGAGGCATGGAAATGTTGTATGGTTTTGCCGACAAGTGTCTTTTTAGCACAAAGAAGCATCCACGTCTTGTCTACTTCGTGATCATCCACTACATCAACCTGTTTTGCGAACCGTGGGATGTGGAAGAGCTGGGGGGGGGGGGGAGTTGGAGGAGAGCTTTTAAAGACGCAGCAGCGAAAAGAAGAAAACACTGGAAACAGATCACTGTCGTCATAACCGTGGTAATTATATCCTGCAGTCGTAACATGAACGCGTTATATAAGCTTATTTCGGAGTGAAATATGATCGAGGTCGGCCTACAGATATGAAACAAAGTAAAGAAAATAGGAGAATGCCAACACATGAAAGAAGAATATGTGGGTAGCTGTCTTTGGAAGTTTCACGCCTTTTCAATCTCGAAAGGTTTTTCAGAGATGAACATTGGGGTTGCGGGTTGGAGTGGAGGGAACGGAACTGCCGGGACCCTCCAAACTGTTGGACCCTCTTGGCACTTCGAAAGAAAATTTGGCCCTATTTGCAATTTACGTACCTGTTTTATGACGTACTGAAATGGACACCAAAGCGGCGAATGCCCAGGAAAACAAATAAATTCATCACTCAGCAACAGCCTACATGACATTTCACGACTGATTGTACATGACAGTACAGTACAAACAGTCAAATTTCTCGCGCCAAACACGATCGCCGATATATCAATTTTGATATATCAGTTGACAAAACTCGCGAACATCCCTTGGAAGAGATGGCCCATCATGGGCGGTGACGCTATGAATTGCAGGTCAGTATAAAAAGCAAGAAGGATTAAATGAAATTCCTGCCGCTTTTTTTTATTGCTGGGCTTAAGCAATCAGCAAACCAAAACACCCATGCACACACACTGCCCCTGCGTACGTAAGCAGTTCGATCCTTCATCTGAACAGCATGGAAGGAAAGGAAAATAATTCTACCCGCCCAGCCAAAAACCAGCCGCCATAAAATTTTCTGAGTTCCATCGGTCAGCACCCTCGACCTCATCTCCTAACCTGTCATCAGCACACACATATCTCATCACACAGCCATCTCATCCCAGTTCTCCTGCTCTTGCATCTTTGCGTAGTTTTGGCCAAACTTTTCTCGCGGTTCGGGCCCTGTGGATTGGGAGCACTTAAACTGTCAATCCTCGCCAATCTCCCAGGTCCATGGGGAAAAGGGGGACAAGGGTGGTGGGAGGGGGGTGGGGGATGGGGGGTGGGGCATAGACTTGGGAAGTATGGAAAGTGGTGGAGAAAGTGATGATCTAAGCTGAATCCAAGAATGAATCCAAGGTGGCACTATACACGCCAACCATCACCTGGAGAAAAAGACGTAAGTGCTTATCAAATCCATGACGTTTAGCTCCCTTTTCTAGGTGACGCCAGACGTGGACCACAGAGTGAAGGGAAGGTCGTCATCTGGTAAAAAAAAAAAAAGGCGCCTAAGCGTTTATCAAATCCATGAAGCTTAGCTCCCTTTCCCAAATATGACGGTAGATGTGTTCCATAGGGTAAAGGGGAGGCCGTCATTTGGAATACGGGCTGAAGCGTTCATCAATTCCATGACGCTTAGGTCCCTTGTCCAGCTGGCGGTAGACGTATTCCGTAGAATGGAGGGAATGCCGCGAAAGTTTTGCGAATTTGAGATTGACACTGCCATTGGTCAGAACATTAAAAAAAATTTGCTTGTGTCCATTGAAGCAATTGGTGTACCCAAGTCAATGTACACCGCCATGAAATTGGATCGGTGGCGCACTGGCAAGACATACAGCCTTCGTCCAAAGACCATCTCGAAGTAAACAAACACAGACAGTTTATAGCATCATTGTATCCCAATCCTCGGCAATCTTGCAAAGTCAAACGGGACGGGGGAGGATAGGCGGCTGCCGGGATGGGTGGATGGGGTGGGGGTTGGGGAGAGAGAGAGAGAGAGAGAGAGAGAGAGATAGACAGAGGGTGGGGTGGATGTTTGGGAGTTGAACGTCTTTTTCCACCATGTATGAGCGATATATATCCAAGACGGGGCGACGAGGAAAACCGGCTCTGAGAGAGAGAGAGAGAGAGAGAGAGAGAGAGAGACAGAGACAGACAGACAGATAAACAGACAGACAGACAGAATAACAGACAGACAGAGTATAGTTCTAAACAGTTGGAAGAAGCACACCTCTGAACTGAAGTCAAGGTGGCGCTGAGGTTTGGGACGGGACGAGACCACTGCGAGAGCTGAACGAGATTTGTAGCGTTGTTCGCTGTCTGACCGAATGCGGTGACATTCTCGCCTTTGCGAATGCGAAAGATGTATACCTGTAAACTGATATAATTATTGTTCAAAACCGCTGATCTCATTATTGGTGGGCGTCACCAGGTGCAGCTTCTCTTTTGGAACGGACGCGGTCATGAGTGCGCCTGTACCCACGGAATCGACTGTCCTAGTGTTGCAGTTGCAAATGGGTAAAACTGCGCACTAGTACAGGTACCAAAACTAAACGGTCACATTAACGGCTGTGCATTTCTGCTTTATAGACAGCAGGGGAGGGGCTGCAACTGCGTATGTATCTGAGTGTGACGATGCTAAACGGTCGACACCGACTGATTTTGTGACCATCGAAATGGTGACCGTAGTCCCTTCACTTTGAATCGTAACCGTTACATGCACTCGTATATTCTATCAAGGAAATGCATGATTTCAATTCAGTCACATCGCAGTTTCTCGTTAAGTTGGTGTGCAGAGTATAGGACCACGGCGAGTGCAATCCATAGACGCCGGACTATGTAGGTATGTGTCGTGTACACCAATCTTCCGAAGCTATTAGGGGGAGCCGGGGTGGTCGGATGGTAGAGCGTTGGACTTCTAATGCTCGGGTCATGAGTTCGATCCCGGCTGGGGCCAAATATTTGTGCTGGTTTTTTCATCGTTGCCCTGTCTTTGATATCACCTTATGTGGTGGAAAAGGACGTTAAACCCCCAAGCACCCACCCGCCCTCCGAAGCTATTACGCCGCCTGCGTAACTGCAAATCGTACATACATCCCTGACAGCCCCTGGGTGACTCTTGGTTGAAACAGATTTATTTTGTTGCATTGGAGGAAGTACAGAAAAACAGTTTGAGCATAAAGATGATGTACTTATGACATGATCAATAAAAATTTCAATTAAAGGAACCTTTGCAACGGCGGTTCACGAATTAAGAGAGAGAGAGAGAGGGAGGGGGGGGGGGGGGTGTCTCAGTTGGTTTGCGAGCATTTTCATATCAACGGCGGTCAGTGACTCTTGCTTTAAACAGGTTTATTGCAATACAATTTGTGCCAAGTACACAAACAATTACTGAGCATGAACAAGCATCGCTTATAATAATGCTCAGCGGTGGAACAAGTGCATGTTAACGGTATTGCAATGGCAGTAGTTATAATACATTAGAGCTACGAGAGAGAGAGAGAGGTGTAAGTCACAATACTCACAACCCCCCCCCCCACACACACACACACACACACATCTCCGCTGGGCTGTGCTAGGCTGTGTCAAGGAAGTAACAGGCAACTAAAACCTAAAACCGTGCTGCACGAATTATAAAACCCTGAACATTAAAGAAGATAGTGCAGTTTTCTTGAGTAGACTCAGTGACTCTTGGAGGTTGTTTACATTTGCTGGGTTGAACTGCGGTTGGTGCGTTTGCATTTAACCACCCCGGGTTACAAGCGACCCGGCTTCAGCCCTGCTACGGACCAGGGTTGAACCCGGGGTCCAGGGTCAACTCGCATTTCAGATTCAAACATGCAGCTGGCGTCACGACATACGAAGGCATGACGGCGGGCATGACGTACGTTCTCCTACGTCATTGGAAAAGGACGTTAAACCCCCAAACACCCACCCACCCTCCTACGTCATTGTCAGGGTTAGACTTGCAGAGAATGCAATGTAAACGATATTGACCCGAGTCCAACCCGGGTTGTAGTGTAAACAGCCTGCTGGTCTTGATACCGACAAAGATGCAACATCTGGCTTTGAACTCCTTGGGGACTCCATCAGGGGTAAACGTGTGTGTACCACCCCTCTTGACTACTGAGCACTACTGTCAGATAGTGTATTTTGTGTGAGCTTATCACTGCTCATTGGTCATTGGTACAGTGGTCATTCTACTGGGACTGTGGTTTCCAGAGTAGCCGATTCTGCAGCGGCCGCAGGGCAGGATGGGAACCTGTAGTTTGTGCTCGGAGGTCAGTGCCGTAGAACGTTGACCAAGCAGCGGGAACAGCGGCTGTCAATTTAATCTCAGCCGAGGATTATTCTGTGCTGGATTATCACGGCAACGCAATGATCACGATCTATGAACCCCTGGTCACGCGCTCCTGTTAGCTAAACTCGTTCTGTAAATAAACGACCCGACTGGGGTATACAGCTTCGCACGAAGAAGTTCAGTAGATCAAGCGTAGTCGGCGATAAATTCCATTTAAAAACACATTATCACTCGGTGCTTCTACTTGAACTGTCCCCGGTGCTTAAACGTCGGAGAAAATGTCAAAGGTGTGTGTGTGTGTGTGTGTATGTGTGTGTGTGTGTGTGTGTGTGTGTGTGTGTGAGAGAGAGAGAGAGAGAGAGAGAGAGAGAATGATGAGGGGGGAAAGACGATGTACCGCGGACGCCCACATTTGTAGAGGCAAAAGTTCATGTTTACATCTCAAGATCTACAAGTTGCAGGAGGTACTTGAAACCTTGCTGGCAACAGACACACTAAATCTTGTTTAGAAAGTTTAGAAAGCTCCGTTAAGTCTGCCAAGACAACATTGGGAGATGGGGAGAATTTCTTGAGATGGGGTGGGTATGGCTTTTTACTTGGCGAAGGGATGCCATCTAGATTTGAACTGAACACACTCAGTGGAAACGCGCCAAACTGAAAATGTTCACACTGCAATGATTAGACAAAAAAAAAGCACACACACACACACACACACACACACACACACACACACGCGCGCTAACATATATAGCAGGCGCGTAGGAAGATGCTGAGAGGAAGGGGGGCCCACTAAGTCGGGTGAGCCATACGGCCGGGGTGAAGGGTGGGGGGGGGGGGATTTTCTTACATAGAGATGATGATGATGATGAAACTTTATTTTCCAACGGTTAAAGTTTTGACAGAGAAGATCGTCAATTTACAAACTTGCCGTTGCTACACACTACTACAACACATCTAGCAAAGAAAATTAAAACATTGGGATCAAATATTTACAGGTGACTCTCTCTCTCTCTCTCTCTCTCTCTCAAGCACTCATCAAGTTAGCAAGTTTCAGCGTGGACTAATACATACATGTACATGTCTATATGCATTTACATTTGGAATTTTGAAAGAGCATGATACTACATATATCAGAAACCTCGAACAGTGAGGTAATGGGTGTCCTTCAGTTTTAGCATGTGCTTTCGAGCTACATGAGGTTTGCAAGGTACTGCGTAAGTAACTGCTTAAATGTTCGCAGTGAATGAACCGTTTTAATACATGATGGCAATGAATTCCAGAGAAAAGCTCCTGCGAAAGAGAGACTAGTTTTAAACAAATCTATGCGAGGTAGGGGTAGGGGAAGAGTGTTATTCCTCGAAGTCCTCACACGCGTATGGTCAAGTCCGACAAGAGATGCTAAATAAGGTGGAACCGCATTATGGAGAATTTTATGCATGAACACACATTTGTTAAACATGAGCTGTTCTCGGAGACTAAGAATGTTCATCCGTTTCATTTTTTGTATAGTCGGAATAGGTCCAGGAATAACCATTTTTACCGCTCGTTTGTATAACGAATTCAGTCTGTTGAAATGCACTTCACTGCAGTTGTCCCAAATGGTGGAAGCATAGTCGACGTGGGACTTGATGTGTGCGTGAAAGAAGAGAGTGCGACTGTGAATGTCAGTGATATCTCTTAGTTGTGACAACAAAAATACATTTTTTTGAGATTGTACGGCATAATGCATTGATGTGGTACTCCCATTTCAACTGATCGTCTACATGCACCCCTAAGAAGCGGCGCTCGGCAACCTGTTCAATGTTTACTGAATCTAGACGAACCTGTAAGGGTGGTGGCCGTAGCTGATGCTTTTGTCTAGTTGTAATTAACATACTTTTTGTTTTTGTTGGATGTAGGATCATATAGTTATCCTTACACCATTGGGAAACTTTATCTAAGCTATCTTGCAAAGAACGATTTATGTGGGACACATTTTTACCGGAGGTGTGAAGGCTCGTGTCGTCAGCAAACAGGTCACAGCCAACATTGACATCAGTTACATGTAGAGGAAGATCATTAATGAACAGTATGAAAAGCAAAGGACCAAGGATTGAACCTTGTGGTACGCCGTATTTTACATTACCTTGGCTAGAATATTTGCCTATAAACACACTGTTTCCTGTCTCGTAAGTACGAATCAAGGAAGGACAGTGACTTCTCACCAAGATGGTAAGTTGAAAGTTTTTTTAGGAGTACAGAGTGGTCAACGAGGTCAAAAGCTTTCTTTAAATCTAGGAAAAGTGCTCCACACATTAGATTCTTGTTGACTGATGATAGCCAGTTGTCAACAATACGAGTTAATGCCGTGTGGCAGGAGTGTTTTGGTCTGAAACCAGATTGATGAGTACTAAGCAAATTATTGTCTTCGAGAAAGTCAAGGAGATGGAGGTGAACATGTCGCTCTAGGGGCTTGGACAACGCGGAGAGAACAGATATCGGCCGGTAGTTGTTCAAATCGTCGAGGTCTTTAGACTTAGGAATTGGTACAACTTTTGCATTTTTAAGAGAGAGAGAGAGAGAGAGTGTGTTTGTGTGTGTGTGTGTGTGTGTGTGTGTGTGTGTGTTTTGACTGCCAAGGATTGTGTCCTGCGACAGCAGAGCGGGGGGGGGGGGGGGGGCACCACTGGTGGGCCCCCTCTCCTCTTATCAAAAGCAAGGGGGGCCCAAAGATATTCGGGCCCCCCTTCCAAAAATCGTTCCTACGCCCCTGTATAGAGACATGATGAGAAATAATCAAACTAGACTAGCTCAATGCAGAGACGGTGGATAGGGGAGACTGGAAACCACAGGGAATCTTTGCCGCGGCCTCGCTATGCATGCTTTTCCTTGAAAAACTACGGTTTTGGTCCGTTCCTAACACTTCAGTTTTCTTTATCCAGTGGTTATGTATAGTGTTTAGTTCTGCACCTCTGACTCGATGTGAAGTTCAAATTTAGAGATTTGCAGTTATTTTCATATAAAAGCGCCTTCTTTTGTTTTTCGAAAACTCTGCGAAATCCGATCTCTGCCAACTTGCTCGATAAACTTCACTTTCCCTTTGAGATACTTCCGCCTTCACCTTAATTATTCTTTTCCAAGTTCTTGTGAAATGCAGCTTTCAAACAAAAAGTTGCTTTGTAAAAATGTGTGTGTGTGTGTGTGTGTGTGTGTGTGTGTGTGTGTGTGTGTGTTGATCACTGCGCCCACGTTAATAATTCACATAGCACATTCAGTTTCCAGTCTCCCTTATCCACTGTCTCTGCCCAATACAATGATACAATGAGCCAAAGCCGAATCGTCCATCCAGCAACAAGCCGAAGAAACTTTCCTGTGTCCTTATACACCAGACGGTTACGTGGGCGGCCTTCGATATGCAGCTGATGGCATCGTGGCCCGTGATTTAAAGAACGTTGTGTCAAACGACTGGCTGCACTGATTCATTAAATCATTTCTCAGGTCACAGGCAAAATTGGAAATACCCCGGCCGGCCCAGCTACGGCGTGTTGCCGGGGGGAAAGGTCTTCCATGAACGCACAGATCTCGCTTCGACTGTGACGTCATCACCATTTACACTCAGCCACAGTTGGGGGAATTGACGAAAAAGCGTTATTTATATCCCGGCGCCCTTTTCCATGTCTTTGGCGATGCAGACGTCTAAGCTGCAATAAATTTTGCTAGCAACACGCTTAAGATATACAACTGAACCGGCGATAATCAGACTAGGCTCCCGTTTCCAGGGAACAACTTTGCGGTCAAAGCGGATGTGATCAGTTCTCGACATCGTGCACCGGTTCCAGTAGTGGTGACACCCGTGAAAAGCAACTGGCTGTTTCGTGTGTCACGTGCCGCGGAGAGGTTTTGGCTGCTTACCGCTAGTCGAACACGCAGTGCCCGGAATTTTTTCGGATCGACCTAGACGCGCGAAGTAATTCCAAACAGTGGCAGAAATAAGAACAGAGACGAAATCGGCTCGTGAAGTTTGCCATGAACGCACTGTTGAAAGTGTTAGATATTTTCCAGCTTTTTTCCTTCTACGGCAAACCATTCCACTGCAATGCCGTTTATCAGCCAGCATTGCGCTGTGTCTGGCATCTGGTGAAACTAGCTGGCAATAAATAAAAGCAATTTTATGGTCAAAATGACCCAGTTGTTTCACTGATAATTTCATGGGAGTATGTTTATCAGTTATCATGTCCTTACTTTCTGACAGTCAGTTGCAACTGTTTGGTGGTTTTTTTGTTTTGTTTTTTTTTCCCCCAAGTAATCGTCTTGAACCTGACATTTTAAGGTGCGTGGCAACAAGGTTTCAATCTTTATTCTGGCGAGGTTCACACGTCCACTAATTTAACTCCTTGAGCCCAGTTTAAGTAATTTAATTAATGTTCTTGAGCCTTGTTCGCTAAGGAGCCT
>JACVVK020000372.1:77500-137500 GCA_018292915.2 Batillaria attramentaria
CCTACTCACTGTTATCCGTGACAACACACTGGTTTCATTCTGACGCTATGGGCAGTGGTGGTTGTTCGATAGGCTACTTTGCGTTTAACTCTTAAAAACCAATGCAAAAACTTGTAATTTTGCTTGAAATCTTCAGATCGCTAGGCGCCACTTTGGGCCAGTGTTATGCAATCTGCAGCGGTCTTGGAATGGTAGGGAGGGCTCACGCTTTGCGTAATAGTGGCTTGAAGTGGCCCCTACTGGTGTGCAGTGGCTTGTTCTGTTTAACAAATCTTTTCATAAAGTGGGCAGGGGGTGGTCGGACTTGGGCTTTCAAGAGTTAACGTCCTTTTCCACCACATACGGGTAATACCGAAGACGAGGTGACGTGTAAAAAAAAAGTCCGCACAAATATTTGGCTCCCAGCCAGGATTCGACCTCACGACCCAAGCACCATAGCTGAAAGTTCAACGTTCTACCATTCGACTATATCGGATCCCCTGGGCAGTATTTGTCATTGTCAACGATGCAGCGTTTTCCAGTGCACTATTTTATTATCATTGTCATTTCCTTTTTTTTCTGGTGTTGCTCGTCTATTTTATTTTTAAAGTTTTGAAGACATTACAGGATAATAACTGATTTCCCAGGGTCGTTTCTTCCAGGTAGTTAAGTGCCCGTGTCGTTTACTGTAATAAATTCAGTTCCCGTGGCACTTGTTAAACCGTGTCACTTCCTGTAATAAATTTCCTTCTTAAGGCTAATTAGTCACGCCCACTCACAGTCACCCGTAACAACTAGTATTTCCCTTCTAACACTCACAGTCATCCGTAACAACTAGTATTTCCCTTCCTGACACGCACCGTTACCCGTAACAACTAGTATATCCCTTCCTGACACGCACCGTTACCCGTAACAACTAGTATTTCCCTTCCTGACATGCACCGTTACCCGTAACAACTAGTATTTCCCTTCCTGACACTCACCGTTACCCGTAACAACTAGTATTTCCCTTCCTGACAATGCACCGTTACCCGTAACAACTAGTATTTCCCTTCCTGACATTCGCCGTTACCCGTAACAACTAGTATTTCCCTTCCTGTCACGCACCGTTACCCGTAACAACTAGTATTTCCCTTCCTGACACTCACAGTCACCAATAACAACTAGTATTTCCCTTCCTGACATGCACCGTTACCCGTAACAACTAGTATTTCCCTTCCTGACACTCACCGTTACCCGTAACAACTAGTATTTCCCTTCCTGACACGCACCGTTACCCGTAACAACTAGTATTTCCCTTCTGACACTCGCCGTTATCCGAAACAACTAGCATGTCCCTTTTGACACGCACCGTTACCCGTAACAACTAGTATTTCCCTTCCTGACACTCACAGTCACCAATAAAACCTAGTATTTCCCTTCTGACACTCACAGTCACCAATAACAACTACTATTACCCTTCTGACACCCACAGTTACCCGAAACAACTAGTATTTCCAATCTGACACTACAGAAGGGGCAGCATTGGTCATTGACAATGACGCGACGTTTTTCAGTGCGTTACTTGTCATTTTTTTTCTGCAGGTGTCAGCTGGTATCAAAATGTAAATCATCTGTGATGCTTTTTTTTGCGTCCTATCTTTTATATTTTGGTTCTATGAGTTAGGGTTTAATTAGGTGCAGTAATTAATCAAGTGAAGAATTAATTCATTGTTTCAAACTTTAAAAAAGGAACTGACGATAAAAGCTATCAAGATAAAGAAGAACTAAGACTGCATAACGTGGCTTCTAGTGATCTGAAGACTTCAAGTAAAACTGCGATTTTTTGCACGGGCTTATAAGAGTCATCATTGTGGTAAGCAATAACCAAATACGAAATAATGGGAGAGAAACGTCAGAATACTATCTGGGCCAAAAACAATCAAGGAAAGTCTAGACGAGAAGAAAATACCGAAGGTCCGGCTACAGGAACAAGAACACTTCCGCAGACAATATAAATGTTAAACGACAATAAAACTACGTAAGCGTCGCGACAGACGCGCGACTGAGTCTCCCGAACAAAAACCAGAAATAAAACCTCGCTTTCGCAGCCATAGAAAACCAATACACCATCAAAACGTAATCACTGCAAGACAGCAATGGATGTTGGAATGTGTCTTATCTTACCTCCCTGCCAGTACAAATTCTGCTCCCAGAAACACACCAGAGCAACACAACAAGGCTCGGAAGATGAAGCAACGGTGATGCTGCTGCCATACCACTGGAGGCAATGGTCTCACCTAGCACTTACGGACATCCAGTCTCTCTGAGAGAAGAGAAAAAAAAAATCCCCAGTCTCTCTGGAAGAGAAAGGTTCTCGTCGCGAAATGGGGAAGACATAGGAAAGAAAAATGTTGTTGGTTCGGCTTATCAGCTGGCACAGACTTGGTAGAGTACACAGCTAGAACAATGACACTTGGGTTACACCCTGCAACTCTCGGATTTTCCACGAAAAACTGGGAAAGCAGGTATCGTAGGTAGTTCAGGCGGGATTCAGTGTATATATATAGCGACACGGGAAATAGAGAAAATGGATGCACACGATCAGGGAAACTATTTTTTTTTTAAAGGTGGGAATGTAGACTGAGTTGAAAGCAGGGGATAGGGGGAAGAGAGAAGGGATGAGACGATGGTGGTGGACAAGGAAAGGTACCGCGGCCTGCAAAGGGGGGTGGGGGGGGGTGGGGGGGGGGGAGATGGGGGAGGGAGTAAGGGGGCGGAGTCTAGACAGCCGCGGAAGGATGTTTAATTGGCATTTAACGTCTCCACCACAGAAGTGATTGAGGGCGGCCCTAGCGACAGCGCAGATCATCGCCCGGGTAGAGCAGACGGCAACCCGAACTGGACATTCCACCTGAGCACCATTCCATTCAGACAGGCCGAGAGGTCACCCAAACCTGAAGCATTTTCCCTCCATTGTCACGGACAAGCTACAGTGACGATTATAACCAGGCCAACTCCACGCACTCAGGACCCGAGAGAAGGGGCAAAGTCAGGAGTCGGTACAATTTTCACCTACCACTGGAGCTCCAGCTGGTCTTGAGGCCACAACCCAAGCGGTCGAGCACAGACACATTTCCAATGCACCAAGGAAGTGTGACGTGCTGGTTGATACGCTCCCTCGTCGAGGGCTTCACCAGTCTTTCCTTTGATTGTACAAAGTGGATCTGTTTGTGTAAATGGTCCATCACAATCCAAAGATACATCAAATGAGAGGGGGCGCAGTCTGGCTGGACTGATTCGTATTCGGCTGATTAGGGTAGTTGTCCCTTCCCCCCATAATCTGCCCATTAGTGCAATCTCCAATCACTCTTGTGGTGGGGACGTTGAACCCCCAACTAAGCAACGAAAAAAAGCGCGCACAGAAAGGACACACTGACAGAGCTATGATGTCTCAGCCGCCTGGCAGAAACGAAAAGACGATACTGGGTGTGATCTGTTTTAGGAAAGAACTGGAGAAAGGCGGCAGATGGATGGAAGAAGGGGGAGACCAGGGAATGGGGCTGAGACCCACAGGTTATGTTCAGAGAACCGATTTTTTGTGTGTTAAACAACATGCCCAGTAGATAAAACCTACGGGAGAGGAACAAGGAAAACCGATTTTTGTCTGCAAGGAGTGAAAGGGCGTACGGAGGACGTTCAGTCAAAGACTCTTTTGTTCCCCTGGTAAAGGTCTGTAAAATCACTTAAATCATAAAACAACGAACTCGTATACACGTATGTGGGGCAAGGTCTTGCTTCGAACGACAAGAATAGTAACATGAAATTGATCTGTGTTTGTTGTTGTTGCACCTCGCGGTGCGTTTAAAATGAATTCGGGGCAGTTTCGCCGGGCAGATAGAGTTTGGAGTTGGATATGATGATGTGTTTTTCATGTACTGCCAACATCGGAAAGGTTTCATTTGCCGTTTCCCTCAGTTCCGTTGACTGATAATCAGAAAGTTCCTCAAACTTTGAAATCTGTCTAATGATATGCCTCCCGCCACCATCAACAAAACTTCTCTCTTTCTTGTTTTCTATGGGGGAGCCGGGGTGGCCGCATGGTAGAGCGTTGGACTCTCAATGCTCGGGTCGTCAGTTCGTATCCCGGCTAGGCCAAATATTTGTGCTGGCTTTTTCATCGTTGCCCCGTCTTTGATATCTCCCGTATGTGGTGGAAAAGGATGTTAAACATCCAAACACCCACCCACACTTGTTTTCTATGTATCTGTTTAAACGCACGTTTTCCATCTTGAGTCAACAATCATGTTGTGCTTTTCGCTGCGTGCGAGCGCGCGTTACTAAAAGAAATTAACCCTTTCTACTCTGACGCTTTCGAAGCTCTAGGGCTGCCAGATAGAAAGATACTTTATGTGACCATCGCGACCGTTTTCGTGACTTCGTGGCTTCTACTATTAGAGAAATACGATTTTCTTTGAGCGCACAGGCCATTCTTGAACGGAATGGGACTCGACAAAAATATAATAAAATACTGACCACCGATCAGCGCCGTCTATCTGGGCCTCAGTATGCAACCAAATAACGTCGTCTGAACAGTACACTTCTAGAACAACATAATATTATACGCCGTGCAGTGTCGACACAACGGTTTCCAGGTGTTATATTGTGGGACCCAAGTGACTGACACTTTAGGGATTGCAGCGCGGTTCGACGTCAGTCTGGTGGCGGTTTCCTCTAGAAAATACAATGCTGAGGCTTGCTACGTGTGTTGCAGGCAGGAATTTAGTGTGAGATTTCTCCTCACTAAATCAGTCGAGTCAAAATCATGTGCAGACTGGCTTTCGGTGCCTGTTTCGGCCCGTGTACACACGCATGCACGTACCATCAAGTGTGCACGATAAAGATCCCAATTCCAACATTCGAAAAAGAGTAGGCCGAAATGGCCGGTGGGCTGGAAACACAAACACACGCACGCAGGGAAAAAAATGGGTGGCGCCGGTTCATGGCGACACGCTTCCCCCGGGGGAAGCAGCCCGCATTTCCCCTACTACGGTAGTGGGACGAAGGAGAATTCCAATAGTAGTAGCTTCCAAATAGCACTACCCGCAAACTGGCACTATCTACAAATAGACGGGAAGCTGAGTACCGCATCCCTGCACCCCCTGTCCCAGGACTGTTGTTATTGGGTGTCTACTGGTCCTCAGTCCGCAACCAAATAACGCCGTCTGCTCAGTACTGCGCACTGAGCAGACGACAATGTTGGGTTGCACACTTTTAGAACAACATATACACCGCTCAGAGTCGACACAACAGTCATTGTGACCCAAGTGATGCACGAATTAAGCACATTCTTTAAAAAGTTTTCTGCACGCTACTGTATATACGTATAATAATAATTAATAATAATGATGAATACAGTTTGTATAGCGCCTGTCTGTTTTCTACGAAACACTCTTTGCGCTCTCTCTCTCTCTCTCTCTCTCTCTCTCACACACACACACACACACACACACACACAGAGTGTCGATGAAACAGTGGTCGGACTACAGCTCGAAAGCTTGCCTAAAGAGGTAGGTCTTTAAATGGGCTTTGAATTGAGTCAGCGTAGGAAGATCCCTAATGGTCACAGGTAAAGCGTTCCAGAGTAAAGTATGTCATACGTACTGCGACTTTAAGAATCAGGATATCGGCTGCTCTCTCCAGGAGAAACATAGAACACCACCCCACTTGACCTGTTTGCAGGGGGTCTGAAATTATGCTGACAGAGCGAGCCAATAAGCTCGAGTGCCACCAAACAGCTCGTTGAGCGACTGATTTATCTGCTAGGCTCGACAGAACGGCGTTGAAAAGTTCGTTAAACCGACAAAGTGAAATTCATGTGGGAGCCGACCTACCTGGCAAACACGAGCTTCCCGGGCAGAGAACAGATTTTGAAAAGGGGACCAGCACTCTGAAAATGAGAATCTTACGATGAGTTGTCTCCGCGTGAAGGCATCACTTTGATCGATTTTCTCAACAGCTGTTGCAAGTGTGGCTGCATTTTTGTCTTTTTAAAATAACTTTCCCATATAACATGCACTAAAGACGTTTCAAGGCGCGCTTCTCTGCATGCGGCACAATGAACCAGAAACGCTCCAACAGATTTCCAACAGGGTTTCGCCCCTGCTGCTGAAAAGGTGAAGTAAACATCTACTGTACACAAACTATATCGTCTCCGTGACCGCCGCCAACAGCAGCAGCAGCAGCAGCAGCAGCAGCAACAACAACAACAACAACAACAACAACAACAACAACAACAACAACAACAACAACAAAGAAGAAAGAAAGAAGGAAGAATAAAATTAAGGTTCAGCTCCCAGAGTAAGCCGTCGTGTGAGCGAGTTAGGTGTCAGAATGATCGTCCCCTCTTCTCGCAAACTTGAACGAATCAATGAGCGCAAATGTACTAAACACTAGAGGCTTGCCAGTTATAGGATAAGCTGTGGCAGTTGATTTGTAATCGATCTTTACGTTGTGTCAATTTAAACCCAAAAGAGGTCATAATTATGTGACCTCCCTTAGCATTATGCTCTACAGACTACGGACGCCTTATTTACAGTTACGTACATGCGAAAATCTGATGCACACAAATGGACGTCCTAAAACGACCACAGGGAGTGTTTTCGGGTGCATTTATTTCAGTAGAATTTGGACAAAAAAGCACCGGGAGGTTATGTAAGAATATCTAGACTCCTCTAGGGCTTGCAGCGCGGTTCATCAGTTTAATCCCCATGGAATTTTGGCATCTTATGATATGAATAGAACAGCTACATAAAAATATGATGACAAGATGAGCCAGCAGGCGTTTCTCCTCCTTTTTTTTTTGTCCCTTTCGTTAAATTCGGGCTGCTTCCCCCGTGGGAAGCGCGTCGCCGCGGTGCAACGCCACCCAATACCTATGCTATTAAATTTTTGCTGGGGGAGGAAAGCCGGATAACCGGCATGACATATCACAAGCTCGACCTGGGCTCGAACCCACGCGTCCTTGCCGCGACAGAGCTGACGGCCGTTCAGTGGCGCAACGGTTAAGTCCGACGCGCTACCTATTCGACCACCGCTCACCTCTTCTTCGTCTTTGTCCTCCTCCTCTTCTTCGGGATGAACGAGTTTTACAAGTAGCGGGTCTTTACCTCTCCTCCACCTCTCTTCATACCCTCTAAAAAGAGGTTGCTTTGGTCTGATTATTGAATTTGCACGCCAAGCTCTTCACTTAAAAAAAAATATGCTATCACCTGTTGGCCACTTCTAACTTTATCTACGTCGTATGCCATGCTGACTCTTTATCTGAAGTGGTGATGTACTCGGAAGATAAACGTTTGCAGAGCACAAAATAACGCACTGCATTTGCAGCTACGGTAAATATTACGAATAGCAACATGGGTCGGAAGAGTGCACCTATCTTTGTTCAGCGTTGAACATTTTTTTCCCTCTGTCCGAGTCTGTGATACCATGGTGTAAATGAATCAGTTTTCCTGTGCACCCTTTCCTAGGGGAGCCGGGGTGGCCGAATGGTAGAGCGTTGGCCTTCTAATGCTCAGGTCGTGAGTTCGCATCCCGGTTGGGGCCAAATATTTGTGCTGGCTTTTTCATCGTTGCCTCGTCTTTGATATCACTCCTATGTGGTGGAAAAGGACGTTAAACCCCCCAAAACCCACCCACTCGCCCCCTTTCCTAATGGAACAACAACAACAGCATTACGCTGAACATGAACCTACTTACGGACCCACACGGGAAGCGGGGATAGCCAGATGGTACGTAGAGCATTGGGCCTTCTATGCTCGGGTCGTGCTTGAGTTCGAATCCCAGCTGGGGCCAAATATTTCTGCTGGCCTTTTTACCGTTGCCCCGTCTTTGATATCACCCATACGAGGTGGTAAAAGGACGTTAAACTCCCAAACACCCACACACCCTCAGGGCTGCATATCCGTAGGAACTGCAATGGGACAAGAGTTGGTGTCCTGACTGACCGTAAAATTATAGAACTTTTGTCTTGAAGATTGTCTACTGTGGCGCAGAAAATAATAGGATATGTATATGTCCGCCTTGGTAAGAAAATAATGAGACATTTCAGACACAGGTGTGAAGCCCTGCCTGCACCTTTGACGAACAACTGACCAAACGACAACACGTAAGTAGAATGTGTTGCTATTCTTCGCTTACCTCATTTATTCTGATGTCATCCTCCTGTTGCGTCATCTTAACCACGGCACAGTGTGTGCAAGTGAGGAACTGGATGTGTTGATCCAGGTAGGAGGCAACTGACTTCTCCTGTGAATTAAATGACCACTTTTTGCTCACAGTCCTCCAATTCAGCAACAAAGACCACAAACTGCATCCACACAAAACCGCGCTCACACAAAAACGCGCTCATACAAGCCCTTGAAGTTCCCGTGTGTCGTCACAAAACTTTACAGCTGGCACGCAAAACACAAAATAATGTAATCGTGCTCACCACTATAACCACCGACCGGCAGACACTTGCCACCATGACACTAGGAACGATAACTCCAGCCGGCTCCACCGGAAGGTAACTCTAAAAGATATCCGCTTGTTTTTCGTAGCGGGGTGGCCTGCTCTTGCGCCGGTGTTAGTAGAGATTGTGTTGCTGTTATCAACTTTATGGCTCATCTTGCCGGGAGAAGTGGCTCGTGGTCCACGGTCAGTAATTATCCTGCTACGAATTCGGGGGTCAGGCAAAACACCGGAGACTTTTCCCCAGTGCTACTACAACTCAAAAACACGAAGAAACACGTGAGGCAAATGAAACCTTCAGTGTGTGTGTTGTCGTTTGTGAAATTGCCTAATTCATGAAATAGGCAGAGACTTCGCTTTGATTTCATGAACTATGCAGTTCATTGCCTAAAGTGTGAAATGATTTTGAGAAGTTGCCTGTTTCGTTTGATAGCGTATAGGCAAAACAGCCTAGTTCACGAATTAGGCGAAGAATACTTGCCTTCTGTTTGCATGTGTGTGATTCACGTGAGTGTGCGTGTCGTTTGTAGTTCGCGACGCTTTGAACCAAATATTCGGGATAAAACGCCTGTATTAATGCGATTCTTTTTCTTTTCCTTCACACAGACAAACCGAAATCCAATACTGACAGAGTAGAACCGAGTGTTTCCGTTTTGAACTGTGAGTAACTCACAGAAACATTCCGTGTGCATGAAACGGGCCGTTCGTCAACAAGTAAACGGACTCTCACGAACACATTACTGCAATACAAACTACACACGAGTATGTACATACCTCAAAATACATTGCTTTACCTGAGAACAGTCGACACCAATTTGAATCGAAGGAGCTGCAGGAAAAATCCCGCCAGTTTGACTACTCCCCGTGACTAACCCAAGGTAACCAGAACCTTGAACGTATACGCACCAGTGTTTTTTTGTTGCCTCACCTGCTTGTTCTTGCTTTTAGGGGCTGAGCCGGGAACTGAACAGGGGAGGAACTATTTGGAGATTTTATTTCCCTTCTGCTATCAGCGACAGAAACTGAAGTTAATGATAATGGGAGACATAGGAGAGGTGTTAAAAGATTTCGGTCGACATCTGTCTTCATTATGGGTGGAACACCATGTGAATGAGACTGTTTGACCAAGAATATCTTTCCCCAAATATCGTTTCCAAATAGAACGCGGTCACTTACTTTATTGTACGAAATAGCCGTGGTATTCGTCTTTCTTGCCGCGCGACGGACTTAAAGAAATAACAGATTCATGTCTAGTTAGCAGAGTTGAGAAGGATACGTTGATTGAATTAAAACTTTGGACCCCAACGAACGAGCAGATTTGCGTGATATTGTGATTTGCAGCATCACAGAAACTGTTTTGCGTTGATAGCAATTTCTTGTGAGAGGCTGGAGGCAACAAGTTATTAAATAAATTGTATGAAATTTGTTGAAGTAGTTTTGCTGCCCCAACTCTTTTGCCAGCTCCAGTGGTGTTCCTCCCTGGTAATGGGTGGAATCCACGGACGGCTCGGAAGTTGGGGCAATTTTTATTATGCATGATGATGAAGATGAGGATGATGGTAAGATGATGCTATGGAGGTCCGTGTGGTTTGGGACTGCGGGACAGGGCCGCATTCCACGCTTCCTGTCATAAATATTCCGGCATTAACCAGGCCCGGGAACTACGGCACCTGTGGTGCCGGCCGTGTAATCATCCACATCATAAGACGTGTCATACCGAGGGAAGCACCCCCAAAGTCGCACCCGTGAAGTTGGTGAAGCTCGGCTGTGTGGCAACAAACTCCCCATTGGGACCATAGCACACCCGCTCTGGGTAGGAGTCGACCTAGGTTGGAAAAATCCCGCTTGCCTCGGCTGGGACTCGAACCCGGGGCTATGCTACTACTACTACTAATACTACTACTACTGCAAAACCGAGACAGCCACAATCCAGACAGGGAGTTGAGACAGCCAAAAGAATTCACTGACTCCCCCACCGAACCCCCCCACCCCCACCCCACCCCGTGATAAAACGTACTGCACTGGCAGTGTCTGACAAAGCCACGACAGGACAGCATAACATTTGCCAAGCTAGCTGAATCTCAGACAAAACAGATTTTTCCAAATAAAACAGACTGGAAGGTCTCCTTTCAAAGGTTCTGGAATCTTCTTTTTGGCAAGCCAAATTTCAGGTTATAAGTATCCGATGCACACACAAGCATGGCTGGGAAAATTTGTAGTTTGTTTGGAGCGTGCCATATAGGTCCACTGGGAAATATTGACACCAAAAATGACTGACTTAAGCATATGAAACATTTTTTTGTTTATAATCGGATCTCATATCGAACGGGACTGCCGGGAAAGAGTTGGAATCACTCCAGATTGCAACAATCCAAAGTTTAACCAAACTTCGTGGTAGGGAAAACATCTGTTGTAAATATTTTACCAGAGAATCGGACCCCGACAAAATATAACTATTATATGCATAGGGCAGTAATATGTTTACTAAATGGATCACATATCGACTGCCAGGGATCATGTTGGAGTCACTTCATGTTTGCAGCAGTCTCAAGTTTAACCAAACGTCTCAAGTTTAATTTAACCAAACGTTGTGTGGTAAAGAAACATCTACCGTAAATATTTTACCAGAGACTCAGACTTCTACAAATTATCACTAAGTTAAGCACAGGACAGAAATTGGTTTTTGTAATCGGATCATACATTGAACAGGACTGTCAAGGATCATCTTGGAGTCACTTCATTTTACAAGTTTAACCAGACGTGGGGAAAAAAAGATCTGTATATATAAATATATATTACTTGAGAATCGGTTTCTGACGAGGGTGGGTGGGGTGGGTGTTTGTGAGTTTAACGTCCTTTTCCACCACGTATGGGTAATATCAAAGATGGGGCAACGAGAAAAAGCCAGCACAAATATAATTATGGTCCCAGCCGGGTTCCTTCGATGAAAGGTAGGACTGGACTGGCATTGCACAAAGACACACTGGAAGCTTCCCTGGAGATAAATTATTCCGGCATCCTGCAATAAAGGCAGCAGATCCACCCTCTGCTGTGCTTAACCCGGTCACAGGAGTACATAGGCACGCACGCGCACACACACACACACACACACACACACACACACACACACACACACACACACACACACACACACACACACACACACACACACACACACACACACACACAAATCCACCTGACAAAACAAAACATGGTTTCTATCTAACCCATTCACGATAGTTGGCGGGCCAGTAAAAGGTAAATATGAGATAAAACTTGTTCCCTGGTGGAGACAGTATTCTGTTTGTCCTCGGGTCGTCCTGCAAATGGCTCCTCTGAAATGCCATCACTGGTTACACAGGTGCTGAGAGGAAAATTACGACGAATGATAACGAAGAATGCAGTGATGCTCTCTCTCTCTCTCTCTCTCTCTCTCTCTCTCTCTCTCTCTCTGTGCGTGTGTTTATTGGTGTGTGTGTGTGTGTGTGTGTGTGTGTGTGTGTGAGAGAGAGAGAGAGAGAGAGAGAGAGAGAGTCCAGATGAAAAAGTGCATTTTTTTAAAATCGAGAGCTGTTTATTTATTTATGTGCGCGCGTGTTTTTCTCTTTACATCCGAAAATAAAGTGGAGAATTATCTATAACAGCGACACGAGTGATGTCCCTTGTGTCCAATTTCAGTTTTACGTTGATTTTTTGCGAACTCGGAGCGAAAAGGTTGAAGATAGGGCCAGTATGCGACGAGGAAACAGGACTTTTTTCTTTGTTTTTATTTTCTTGTATGTGTGTGTGTGTGTGTGTGTGTGTGTGTGTGTGTGTGTGTGTGTGTGTGTGTGTGTGTGTGTGTGTGTGTGTGTGTGTGTGTGCGTGTGTGTCCGGCTAAAACAGGTTCTGGGGTCTTTCAAGGGCACAAAGAAAGGTGTTTTGCTGAAGAGTGAGGAGCGGTTAAAACAAATGTCTAAGCTAGTACAGTCCCTTATGCAGACTGCGTACGAAAATGTTATTGTTACGGGTAGTTAATTCAAAAATCGATTGACGGCAGCGGTTAGCAAAAGAGATGATCAAGGGACAGAACTCCGATTACGACATTGTTGTTAGAGTTGTTTATTAATTCATACGCTTCATTCAGGGGAGCCGGGGTGGCCGAATGGTAGAGCGTTGGACTCTGAGTGCTCGGGTCGTGAGTTCGTATCCCGGCTGGGGCCAAATATTTGTGCTGGCTTTTTCATCGTTGCCCCGTCTTTGATGTCACCCGTATGTGGTGGAAAAGGACGTTAAACCCCCAAACACACACCCACCCACCCACCCACACACCCACCCACCCACCCTTGTAATATTATGTATTATTATATTCCATATCGAACATGATCATGAAACTTTGGTAAATAAGTTTAGCACTTCTGAGGTGGGTGTAGCCGGGTTTTGTTGTTGTTTTTGTTGTTGTTGCTGTTGTTGCTGTTTCAATGATGATGGTATACGCAGACCTGCCTACCCACCAAACATGACGTGAGTAGTGCCAAAAACCAAATGAATAGTTTCCTGGCCAAATGAGTAGTCCCGGCTAAAGTATCCCAACCGAAATGTGCCACTTGCCAGCTTGTTGCTTAAGCTACAAATCAACTATTCTATTCTTTGGCTTGTTTGATTCGACTGGTGTACTATCATAGTATCTATGGTTTTGTTGTTGTTGTTGTTGTTGTTGTTGTTGTTGTTTTAAAGCCAAATTTCTTTCTACCGTGCATTTATACATTGTTAAAATTTGAACGAGGCTCGTTTAAAAAGCTGGATCGGTGCGAGCAAAATTTGACGAAACGATAACTGCTAACTTGATTACGTAGATTTAGGACACGAAATCGTGTAGTGGGGCAATTAAATGCGTAGTAAGCCCAAAATGACTTAGTTTTCTATGGTCAATGCATAGGGTAGGCAGGTCTGTATACGTACCAGCACACTGCCCTCATGGACTTGACATTTCCGATCGATTATCTCCCCTGCTGACTCCCACTCGTGTCGTCATCACTCCTCCGGCTAATTAGCACAGCCAGCCACCAGTTGCACGTGCGCCCAGTTCCACAACCCCAACGGTTTTAGACAGCACAAGTAGTCAGTCGTCGCACATTCTCCTTCGCGCAGAGCCTGTGCTTCTACTTCCTGCAGGTGGAGCCAGGATAGCTGAATGGTAGAGCGTTGGACTTTCAATGCACGGGTCGTGAGTTGGGTCCAAATATTTGTGCTGGCCTTTTTCTCGTTGCCCCGTCTTTGATACCACCCATACGTGGTGGAAAAGAACGTTCAACCCTTGAACACGCACCCCAACCTACTTCCTGCGGTCTTACAATAAAAATGTTAGTTTATGCTATGGCAGTGGTGCCCGTAAGCACGATGCTGTAAAAACAGAATGTATCCAAATAAAGCATTGTGTGTTTGGAGAGACCAGTTCCGTTCAGTTTTAGGTCGTTAAGCGTGTATCTGTTCCTCAGACATGGCTAGTGGGGTTTTTTTTGCACAGTGACCGGTTCAAGCATGTCTGTGGTTAATTTGTTCACCAGTGTCAAGAATTAAACAGATGTGTCCGACCTGGCCTGACACTCTAAGACATCACACGGCGTTCAGAAACGTTCACCCAGGGTAACTGTCTCTCTCGCTCATAACTTGCCCACCGTAGGGTCATCTTCAATCATTCTCTCAGCGGACACGTCAAGCACAATCCACCCGAGACGGAGCGGAAGACACAGGCTGAGTGTGCTGAGAATGGACAGTGCTCACGATGCATCACAAGACAGCCCAGACTAAATGTTCGCCGGATGCCCCCCTGCGGGCTCCCAGGTCCCGTTCTAGACAGCTGAACTCGCCTGTGGAATAATCATTGAGCCAGCGGTTAATTCCTTTGTGCCCATTCACTCGCACATGTTGTTTTGATGCCTTTGTTGTTGTTGTTGTTTTTGGTTTTGTTGGAAATAACGCAGATGTCGCCCTAGGAACTAATCAGCAAATTGTTGTTGTTGTTGCCGCAAGTGTTGTTGTTGTTGCTTTTGTCACTACGAATGGTTGCGTAATCACTCCATGTGGGAACCATTTAAAATTTGTTTGTTTCTTTGTTGGATTTTTGTTTTTGTTTTTGTTGTTATTGCTTTTGTTATTGTTTCACTGGCACATTCAGGGATCTCGGTCACACTAAAATATTTCTTACTTACTTAATCTTCTTCGTGCCCTCTCACACATAAGGCCAACACCAAAGATTGCAACTCTGGTCTGTTCTGAGCTGTCTCCTCCAGCGTCCCGCAGGTCGGTTTGTTTTCCTTCAGCTCCTTGTCCACTGTCCGCCGCCACGTTTCCTTGGGTCTTCCTCTGGCTCTTTTTCCATCTTGGGTTCAACGAAGAGCCACCCGGGGTGGTGCGGTTGGGGGCAACCTGGGGATGTGTCCTATTCATATTTCTTAAGTGCTGATTTAATGTTGATGATAATAATTAGGTAGTAAGAGTAGTCAGCTGAGCTATTTAGGTTTCAGAAATTAGAACTGCGTTTATTTTTAATTTTGGCGGGCTGAACGTTTCTGGAGAGCAGAGGGGGTGAGGAAGCCGGAATACCCGGAAAGAACACCATACGATCGGCCAGAATGAACAGTACCACCACATAGTAGAGGTGACAAATCCGATGCACCAAGCGGGACGCGAACTCTTCAACTACCGCATTGGTGTCAGGAGCCGTTTACCACTGCACCACCGACCGCACCGTCTCCCAAGAACCCACATCTAAAAGCCGGTCATAGAAAAACACATCTGCAAACTTCAGTTTCGCTGTTGTTCTCTTTGTGTCTTTGCTTCAGACGTCAGAAAATCTACTCGGTCCCAGTGACCAGGAGGCATATCTGCTTTAATATCCGGTGCTTTCGAATTTCCTTTTCACATGTAATGGGCATTTTGTGGGTTATCACAGGATATTGACATGCTAGGCAGTATTCCCATTGGACGGTGAAGATGGCAGTGACGATCACTTTGTTGTCAGGTCGGGAAGGTGCTTTTAACACATACGGGATAATTGGGTGTTTTTGAAAAAAGGGGGGGGGGGGACAATCTGGTATTAGTCGTATTTTGCAGCCTTTGGCACAACCTCAGTGTGACGTTGAGCAGAGGATAATTCGCACATTCACAGAACTTTGTTTGAAAGTTTGGTCTTCGAATCTCTCTCTCTCTCTCTCTCTTGTTTTTTTTCCGTTTGTTGTTTGTTTGTTTGTGTTTTGGGGGAGGGGGGATCTCACTTTTTCGGTAGCCTAGATTGTTAGTTTATCTTAGCAGATTATGTTTTGTTTTTGTTTGATTATTATTGTAGAATGTAGTGAGGACTTCTTGCAAGATAGGCAGAGATGCCTACAGGAATTATCCTAATAACCGTTTCATCATCATCATCATCATCATCATCATCATCATCATCATCATCATCATCGTCGTCGTCGTCGCCGTCGTCGTCATCTCTCTCTCTCTCTCCCTCTCTCTCTCTCCCTCTGTATGTGAACCAGACCACCAAACCTTAGTGTAGAAAGCCTTCAACGGTGAAATGCGAGGCACATTCACAAGAAATAAACAAACAGCTGTTTTGTTTGTGTCTAGTGCAAAATGGGCGCAGCCTACAATGATAGAATACATCACAGGGATTCGCAGCCGTATCTGTGGATGTAACCGGTGCAAATAAGTTGCTAATCTGATGTAACTATGGCTGCGATGGACGGAAATGTCAGAGCGAGGTGAAAAACACATCACAGCTGCTGCCAAACAGCAGGATGCAGCTGTTCTTAGAAACGAGTTATTGACCTTTTTCTTTCTCTTCTCGGTTGTACTTTTGTGGTTTTGTTTCATGTTGTGTCTTCATAACACTTTTTGTTTCCCATTTTCTCGTTTGTATACGGTAGTGTACGTAGCACAGGCAAGTTTGAAAATGGTTTTGTATGCTTCTGTTTTCTTCCGTTGTAAAGTAAAGGATGGTTATCGCTATCGTTATCGTGATTTTCTTCGTCTACTTATTCTTTTCGTCTGGCACGACGAGTGAGGGGTTACTGTGAGCAGTTTATCCAGAAAAGTGGAGCACTGTTAGTGACGGTTTGTTGGCTGCCACGAATTGCGAACACTAGGTGACTGGGTCTTTTGCAGGGTCATGCTTGATGTGGTGTCATTCATTCCCCTGTCAAGGAGATTCCATGTGTCATTTGCAGTTGTTGCCCTTCGTAGTCGTAGAGGCTGATAGCAACCCCCCCCCCCTCCCTCCCTCTCCCCTCAAACCTCCGGTGCACCCCCCCCCCCCCACACACACACACACACGTGTGCTAATAATACGATTTAACTCTTTCAGAGCCCGAGCCTCACTACCCCTGCCCGCAATATGATAAGACGTGTTAAAAAGAACAAACCACTGCACCCCAGTCGGAGCCACTTCAAGCCACTATTACGCAAGGCGTGGGCCTTCCCCGCTAGGCCCGAGATTGCATGATAGTGGCTTGAAGTGGCTTTCAGTGATATGAAGATTTCAAGTGATTTTTGCATAGACATAACATCGTTCTGAGCGCGTTCGGTAGTTTCTAACATCCGTACCATTTAGACACCTGCACACTGACAGCATCTCACAGACTGGCACTGAGCCCACAGAAGACTCAATGCAAAGTAAAAGCAAAATTCCGTGTTAGTTTTGCTGCCAATGATTGGCTGACACAGCTTCGTTTAGTATATCTGATGCGTTGATAAATGACAAGACTGGACTTGGTTGGTGGCCTATCTTTACTCATGTCCTTGGGCATGTTCGGAGACGAATATCAGAGTGCACAGCTTTCAACTATTTCAGTATGTGTGGCTGGCACGGGCGCCACGCCAGAAGCCTATCAAAACTACGCTTTCGAGGCTTCATTTTTGGCATGCAGCTTGGCGACATGCCTTGCGTCTGGAAACCATTGTCTGTTTCGGTTGAGAAAATTGTTTGGAAGGACGTGTGTTGCCTGACATTAGTAGGATTCAAAGAGTAGCAAAAAACTGTATTGTGTGACCTAAACATAGACTATTCTGAACGTAGATGCCCACTCGCAAATGCAACTGCGCCAATTCTTTTGCGACGTTTGGTAATCAGTCTTGGAATAGGCGGGTGGGTGGGGTGGAAGGGTGGGTGGGTGTGTGTTTGGGGGTTTCACGTCCTTTTCCACCACATACGGGTGATATCAAAGACGGGGCAACGATGAAAAAGCCAGCACAAATATTTGGCCCCAGCCGGGATACGAACTCACGCTTGGAATAGGCGCCAGCAGGCGTAATAAGTACATTGAGCGTGGGGTCAAGTTTGGTCTTTATTCGAAGGACCACGTGTGGCGAGCGTGCTAGGTTGCAATAATTTGTGTTGTCACGACAAAGCGTGATTTTCGTGATTTTGGTATTTGTAGGGCAGGGTGCGTGCCAGGGGGTTGCAACAGGGGGCAAACTGCCAGTGAAGCTGGGACTTTTGGGGCACATGGCAAGCAGAGGTGACGCGAGTACACTTGTCTGGAGTGGCTTAAACAGAAAGTAAACGCTTTTTTTTAGGTGTGACTGATGCCTGAGGCTAAAAGGGAATAGATAGACATTTTGAGGCCTCGTGCATTTGAAAGAAATTTCTGGCAGCTATCGTACCCACTACCCCTAGTAACTCGATCGGCGTCGAAGAGGATGCAGTAATCGTGGTTATATAGCGTCTGGTACGTGTCCACTCTCGCTAAAGCGTAGGACGATATATTGACTTTGTCAGTCAGGGCTAAATGAACTAAGCTGACAGAAATGGCCAAAGGTTCAGACATGCGATCAACTTTACAATACGATGCGTCTCAGTCATGGAAACGTAATCATGTTGGCAATGTCATGCGCGCTTCTCAAGTCTTAGGGAACCAGACAGACTTATTCTGGCATTGGCCATGTAAGCTGGTTTTTGTCATCCACTATCCAGACTTGTGGGAATGTGTTAAATGCGCCACAGCACTGGAAGTTGTCAACACGATGCGTCTCGACCTTGCAGGAGTAATGCTGTCAATGCGATACTTCTCAAGTATATAGGAACCAGACAAGCTTATTCCGGCACTGACCACGTAACTGAAATTTCGTCATCACCGGTCCCAGTAGTGTAGTGGTTAGCACTTCGGATCATGGACCGGGAGACCCGGGTTCGAGTCCCAGCCGAGGCAAGCGCGATTTTTCCTACCTAGGTCGGCTCCTACCCAGAGCGGGTGTGCTATGGGCCCGATGGAGAGGCTGTTGCCACACGGCCGAGTTTCACCCACTTCACGGGTGCGACTTTGGGGGTGCTTCCCTTGGTATGACACGTCTTATGATGTGGATGATTACACGGCCGGCACCGCAGGTGCCGTAGTTCCCGGGGCTGGTTAATGCCGGGATATTTATGACAGGAAGCGTGGAATGCGGCCCTGTCCCGCAGTCCCAAACCACGTGGACCTCCATAGCATCATCTTACTATCATCCGCATCTCCATCATCATGCATAATAAAAATTGTCCCAGCTTCCGAGTCCTCCGTGGGTTCCACCCATGACCTGGGAGGAACACCGCAGGAGCTGGCAAAGAGTTGTGGCAGAAAAAAAAAATTGTCATCAACCAGCCGAACTCGTAGGGAGATGTAAATGGGTTTAATGAAGCACCCATGTGTCAGCGGTGTTTCAGATGCTGATTGTCAATTCACGTGTGACTCTTTCGACAGAATGCTTTTCTCCGGCCAAAGATTCTAGTCACGCGAACTAGACCGCAGAGCTCAGCTGTCGGCGGCAAGTCAGGACCAAAATGACTTCACTGTTCTGGCAGAAGTGAAGCAGAGTGTTCTCTACAGCTGGATGCGTTTGATCATGCGAAGACTCAAAACTCTGTCACCGGCTGGTCAGAATGTTACTGGTGGCTGTGTCACGTGCAGCACGCCGATCTCTCTCAATGCCCGCTCCCTTTAAGGTGGTGGAGAACAGCGTTAACTTCCCTAAACAACCAACCAACCAGTCAACTTGTACCTACAACCGAACACCCCAGGATGACGGCTGTTGTGGATCGGAGTAAAAAAAAAAGTCGCAGGTCATCACTACTAGATACGGCAGTCAACGGCGATGGAAAACAGAAGACATTCCGACATTGATTAGGTTGTTTAGCACGACGTGAGGGTGCTCTCCCTTGCGCAATTATCACGTGACGAGGGACATTCACGTGCGGACGGGCACGTAGACATACTCACGCTTCCCTTCCGCCAGTCTGGCACAGCGTGATAGGGAGTTATGCCCCTTGATAAAACAGGGGAGCAAATTTTCGATTACGCTTATCCTCTTACCGCGTGTAAAAGATTGCGTGGCAAATTTAAGAAACCGAGCCGGTCGTCAAACTGCCCTTGGGTGCCACGTAAAAGAACGCAAATGTAAACCTTTCCACAATTTCAGCCGATTTACCTGGACAATTATTGCCAAAGCCAAGCATTTATATAGACTCGCTGCAGAGAACGCCTTTATTCGCTCTGCCTCAACATTAAAAAATGGGGGAGGTATAATATCTTTAAAAACATGAGGCGTTTTACGGAAACTGACGATAGTGTATATACTCTTGGAAAAGATTACAATTCATATTGCTTTACGTCTGAGCTTGGGTCAATGTCAGTTCGAGGTCATGCAAAAGCTATATATACACTATAGAATGAAGGGCGCTACAAAACAACAGAACGTGCTTTCTGTCACGTACTCTATGTTTACACAGACCCAGATGTTCTCACCGAAAAGGGGTGTCGGGTGGCTCCGCTGTGTGAGCGACGGACTCCAGGACAGTAGGACGAGTGTTCGAATCCTGGCAGGGCCAGAATACGTTCAATGTTGTTGCCAGTCTGCCTGGATTTTCGGCCTAACCGTATTTCCCCATTTCCAGTGTGTGTGTGTGTGTGTGTGTGTGTGTGTGTGTGTGTGTGTGTGTGTGTGTGTGTGTGTGTGCGGTCAGGAAATTGAGGAACTCAATATTATTGTGTTCTAGTATATGTTTCTATGTATCTGTGTTTCAGGCACTTGCAGATAGCCCTATGTCATTTTGTATGTCATCATTGTTAATCTCGTCCATTGTGATGTGGATGTATACAATTTTTGTCCTTGTACTTTAAAAAAAAAAATAAAAATTCAGCTGGACTTTTGGTCACTGTCCTTCTCCCCCATAACCTATGGTCGTCTCCAATCACCTTTGTTCCACTGACATAAAAAAAATCTTACCATCTGTACCAGCTACAGCTGCTACGCATGCCCACTGATCAGGTGGATGTTGCTGCATGCTGTTGATGCTGATGCTGATGGTGGGCAGGTGTTTTTGGACGGGGTGTGGGGGGGGAGGGGGGCATAACGCAGACGACAGCCTTGACCCTAGGTCGGGTAACCCCTGAGTGATCGGGGGAGTCACATCCTGGGTTAGGGATCCAAGCGAACAAACTTTTTTGTGGCTACACCTTTTGCGTGGTGGCTAAGCACAGGAAAACGTCAGGCTAATGTAAGAAAAAAATGGCAGCGTACGTAAGCTGTACGATGATGTTTACTAGCTGAGCTTGATTGAAGTTAGAATGGGATCCCCTATGGCGCACGGCGAACCTCACCTCGCAGTGTTAGCGCTGGACATTTTCCACCGAGATACGCACGCACTGCAGCTCGTAACGCTAAAGTGTATATTTTCATGGAGCGTTATTCAGCGTCAATTATGTCCTATCATTATATAAATATTGGTCCAGCCACCACAGAGATATTAATGTGTTGATTTTTTCCCTATGGTTGGATCCATGACCCTCGATTACAGGAGAGGGGCACCATGACTACTTTGACCCAAACAGACCGCACCCCACGCAAAAACCCAGAAAATACCCAGAAAGTACACATGACCGAAAAGGCGAGTCAAGGACAACAAGATCGAGTATCTGGCTCAGCCGGAACAGCCAGCACGTACATCCCATTAAATGCAGCAAACTATCAGTGGCCAGCCAACCATGATGGGTCTCCTTGGGATCCAGTGCCATATTATGTTCGTTGTGTCTCTCACGGTATCCGGCCACCTTGCCGCAGCCGGCAGCCATAACGACCGAAATGAGGACAAATAAAACTGCAATTAGTGTCTGATCCTGGCTTGATTACACGGTTATGCTGTCAGTTTATGTGAAAACGTCATCCTTCTCGGGGGGGGGGGGGGGATGTTTGGGAGTTTAACATCCTTTTCCACCACGTATGGGTGATATGAAAGACGGGGGAAAACGAGGAAAACGCCATCACAAATAATTATTTCGCTCCAGCCGGAATTCCAACTCATGACCCGAGCATTGGAAGTCCAACGCTCTACCATTCGGCTGTCCCGGGTCCCCGGGGGTAAAGGATATGTGTGTGTGTGTGTGTGTGTGTGTGTGTGTGTGTGTGTGTGTGTGTGTGTGTGTGTGTTGGGGGGGGGGGAGGGAGAGAGAGAGAGAGAGATTTTTTTTTTTTAAATCAACATTCCTTGTGATCTCATGAGTTCATTTGTTTACTTATTTACTTGTCAGTGAGGCCGAAGGCAAATTTCCGTTTATGGAGAATAAAGTTATATCACCTGTATCTGTACCTGTAAATCACGGTCGCGTACCTGTAAATTTGATGCTATGATTATAACGCGTGGAGCGTTATATGTACCTCAGTATACAACATGCTCCCCCTCAGCCCTCCCCATTCAGTTCATAACTCAGCCCCAAAAGTCCAACTCAGACATGAGCCGGGCTGCGTGCCGCGCATCAGACAGCGCGTGATTTTTCGCCAGACTGAGTCCTGAGTCCGGGGAGTCACGTGGGTCTATTGTTGCAGCGCTGGTAGCACTCGAGATCTGAAGGACGTTGGTTTGAAAACGTGCACAGGTCTTTTTCCGCGCCACTCAGTCCTCAAAATCACCTTTATAGTGGACGTAAGTTAGGACGCAGTGCTTACTGGTAGGCGGTTCAGGGTCTGGTGTTTGTTCTGGTTATTGACGAGTGTCTAGTGGCGACCCAACCACCGTAAAAGTAAGAGGGTCCGGCCACAAAGTGCCTGATTTTTTTCACTTTACAGGCCGTAAAGATATTACAGGCTGCAAACTTACTACAGGCTACAGTTATTACAAAGCCATTACAGGCTGCGGTGTTATTATAGGCTCCTAAGTTATTACAGGCTGCAGTTATTACAGGCTGCGGTGTTATTATAGGCTGCAAAGTTACTACAGGCTGCAAAGTTATTACAGACTGGCTATTACAGGCTGCAGTTATTTCAGGCTGCAAACGCACTTCCGGCTGCAAAGTTATTACAGGCTGCAGTTATTACAGGCTGCGAAGTTATTACAGGCTGCAAAGTTATTACAGGCTGCAAAGTTACTACAGGCTGCAAAGTTACTACAGGCTGCAGTTATTTCAGGCTGCAAAGTTACTACAGGCTGCAGTTATTTCAGGCTGCAAAGTTATTACAGGCTGCAAAGTTATTACAGGCTGCAAAGTTATTACAGGCTGCAAAGTTATTACAGGCTGCAAAGTTACTACAGGCTGCAGTTATTTCAGGCTGCAAAGTTATTACAGGCTGCAAAGTTATTACAGGCTGCAAAGTTACTACAGGCTGCAAAGTTATTACAGGCTGCAGTTATTTCAGGCTGCAAAGTTATTACAGGCTGCAAAGTTATTACAGGCTGCAAAGTTATTACAGGCTGCAAAGTTATTACAGGCTGCAGTTATTTCAGGCTGCAAAGTTACTACAGGCTGCAGTTGTTACAGGCTGCAATTATTACAGGCTGCAAACGTACTACAGGCTGCAAAGTTACCACAGGCTGCAAAGTTATTACAGGCTGCAGTTATTTCAGGCTGCAAAGTTACTACAGGCTGCAGTTGTTACAGGCTGCAATTATTACAGGCTGCAAACGTACTACAGGCTGCAAAGTTACCACAGGCTGCAAAGGTACTACAGGCTGCAAACGTAATACAGGCTGCAAACGTAATACAGGCTGCAAAGTTATTACAGGCTGCGAAGTTGTGAAAGGCTGAAAAGTTAATAGGATAACGGCTGCAGTCTAATGGAATCTCACTTCATCTGAAGACAAATTCATAACACGTGTAACTTAGTGTCATTTCTTTCAGGACATCATACCTTTAGCTGCCTCTCTGGAGATTAAGATTAGGAAAAAAAATATGTAACGTAGAGAATGTATGTACGTGTTCCGGGCAGATGCAATTTTAAATTGTTTTTGATGCATGGAGGGGCTTCTACATATATCGCGCGAAATTTACGAGCGTGTCAGATGGTCTTTTGGCATTCACTGCCGTAAATATGGCACGAACCATGCCTTTAATGGCCTAGACTTTCATAAACTATTTGCAGTGATGCCCTGTCAGCTGAAATGTGGGTGAGCGTGCCGACAGAATGATCACAAGGAGGTTGACCCTTGTTTGCAGGACCTATTAACTCTTTCGTCCATCTGATAGCTAGCTGCTACATGTACAATCTTTCATGTTGTAGGTTTCCGGTTCAGCGGGTGCTTATGGCCCGGTTCTGATTTACTGTAAATCTTGCAAATAAAATCGTCGAAAACTGACCGTTTTTCTTGCTGAGGGTTTTAACCGACAAGTTGTCCCTCTTGCCAGCATCTCCCAGGCTCACAAACAAATCAAATGTACGTGATTACGTCGTACCAGCTTCAACTCAGACGACCCCCAAACTCTCATATAGACACGATATTTTTGGGGCGCGAGGGCAGAGTGCTGGAAAATAAATGCGATTGGAAACGGCGTCTCCAAGTCAGTTATAGCCAACGTCATTGAAGACTTTCAGACAGGCCCCCATCATCAAGAATGCAAAGTGAGAACTTTAAAGCCGAAGCAATCCACCCCAGGTTCCAATTTCTGCAGACTGCGCCAGTATAGAGCGGTTGATGGGTTCGTACTTGTCGGACACCCGGGGGGAAGTAATGACAAGTTAAGAACGGGTGACATTGCGTGAAGGGTAATCTGGCTTGATACATTGCTCCACACACACGCCCTGATTGCTATGAAAGAGGAGAGCGACAAGAGGAAAAAGAGGTATCTGTCCATACACCAAAGTGTATCCGTACGCTCTTGTAGAGTCAGAAACAGGAGTTTTGTTTTCGTGTGCGAGTTACTTTCGAAAGTTTCTATTGCTGTGTCGAGTCTGACCGAGGGACAACTTGTTTCCCTGCTGATTCTATTGATTACTCTTCGCTGAGGGGTGTTTTTTTAAATTTTAATTTTATTGGCGCGTTTTCGTGCACTTGAAACTTCCCTACCCTTTTGGTTTTAGGGCGTGCTTTTGCTAAGTACAGATAATAGCAGTGTTTTGAATACTTGAATCGGAATGCACGTTGAAACATGGTGTATTGAGTAACACACACACATAGGCACGCGCACACACACACACACACACACACACACACACACACACACACACACACACACGCACACACACACACACACACACAGAGGCACGCACGCACACACACACACACACACACACAGAGGCACGCACGCACACACACACACACAGACACACACACACACACACACAACAGCTGCCCCCCCTTCCCCCAGCTCCTTCACACAGACATTGAAAGAGAGAGAGAGAGAGAGAGATGTGATCTGAGCTGCTGCCACACCACGGCAGAAGAATTACGAAAAGCACCAGCCTTTTTGCTGCTGGAGTTTTAGCAGCAGTTCATGCAAGGCGATTTTTTTTTTTTTTTTTTTTTACGTTTGAGCTCTCTGTGCCCTTCTCTTCACCCGAAAACCAGTTTCTGAGAGTCGGAAAACCAGTTTCTGAGGGCCAAGAAACCAGTTCCTGAGAGCCCGTCAACTTGGAGCACTTGAATAGCAGTGCCTGTCAAGCCGATCACCCCCCTTTCCAGATAACGTCTTTCAGCATATACCGCACTCCTGTCCAGAGGAACAAAACCTTTCTCCGTAATCAATCAAACTAGGAAAAGTACAGGCGAAAAACCAATACGGTCTCCGGTTCAAACCCTAAAGAAACCAAATGAATGAGAAATGACACTTGGACGTTGGCGGAAGCTTTCCGTTATTTTTTTCGGTTTCGGCGTTTGAAAAAGCGTCTGAGGAATTTTCCAGGATTTGGCAAATCGAGTAGGTTTTTTTTTTTTGGTTGTTTTTTGTAGCATCCAATATAGGTTCAATTTTGTTTGTCTGAAAAACGTGAATTCTGGGATTACAAGGCAATTTCAGCGTGAAAGGAATGGAGCGTGCAAGAACGAACACACACACACACACACACACACACACACACACACACGCACGCGCACGCACGCACGCACACAGAGCAGTAACAACAAAGACAACCAAGCATACACACACACACACACACACACACACACACACACACACACACAGAGCACACGCGCAACAGCAACATCATCAACAACAACAGCAATACAACAGCACAACAACAACAACAACAACAACACCACACACACACACACACACACACACACACACACACACACACACACACGAACGCACAACATGAAAAGAAGCGAGAATTTAGAGATTTTATTCTTCTTCAAACGGTTGGACATGACATTACATTTTGCGACATGAGAAGGACATTTCGATTAGCCTTCAAACGGTTTTAAAGTTTACGGCATGCTAACTACCATGTCAGTTCCCAGTAAAAATGGTTTCTCTGCATGTCATTCCTCCCCCCCCCCTACCCCCGCCCCGCTCCCCCCCCCTCCCGTCCATTATCAAAGCCACCCCATTTTATTCACGCATAATGATATGCCGTCAGAACACCGGATGTTTTGAAAAATATCTCGATTTCACCAGGGAAAAAGAGACTGGGGTCTCTTTTGAGAAAAGTCACTCTTAGATCTCATCGACAGAAAGAGTGGGAGGGTGTTTGTGGGTTTAACGTCCTTTTCCACCACATATGGGTGATATCAAAGACGGGGCACGGAAAGAGACAAAGCACACGTGATGCTGTTTTGCGCTGATTATGTGTAAAACAACAACAACATCTACAACAACAACAACAACAAATTCCTTGAACTGGTTCAAAGCGCCGCGTAAACGCGACACGCACGCTCACGTGAATCACGCGCATTCTCTCACACACTAGACATGAACACATAACAGTCACGTAGCGCGAAGGGCCAGCTCCGACATTTAAGTTTCTAAATATAAATTTGCATGTATTTTCAAATTTCGTGGGCTGAACATTTCCAAAGCAGAGGGGGAGGAAGCCGGAGTACCCGGAAAGAACCCCCAACGACTGGTCCGAATGAACGGTGCCACGTACGAGAAGGACTAGACCATCCCGATAAAATATAAAAATAATATATAACTATGCTTAGCATGGGTGCGGGCATAGCCGCACTGTCAAAGCGGTGGCATTATCACACGGGTCGTGGGTTCGAATCCAGGCGAGGAGTCCAAGATTTGTGCTGGTAACGTTTCATGTTGCCCCTTTTTTTTTTGCGGAAAACGACGTTAAACCCGTAATTTAAAAAAAGAAAAAATTCAACTAAGCTCTAGGCGAAAACGATTCGATTTCACCGTTTAATTCATAATTAAAATGTGATGGGATGCCACAAAGCGGAACAAAGTCGCTGATTTTACTTTGAGAAAACCAAAAGAAACGACTTTGAGGTTGCTCGGCGATTTTGAGTTTGTTTTTTTTTTTTTTTTGAATTTTCGGGTCCTTAAACAACTACCACAACTTCTGTCAAAGTTTCAAGGCGGACTGTAGCTTACAAACATGTTAAAAGTTAGCATAATAATAATACAACCACGCTGTACCGGCACGATTTCCACTGTCAACAACTTCAGTACTGTTCCCGCCGGTAACCGAACGCCCACTGCTGCTGCCATAGGTTGTTCTCCAGGTCCTGCACCGTTCATTCGGGCCGATCGTCGGGGGTTCTCTCCGGGTACTCCGGCTTCCTCCCCCCTCTGCTTTGGAAATGTTCAGCCCACCAAATTTGAAAAATAAATGCAATACTAAATTCCGAAATTTAAATAGCTGAGCTGACCCTTCGCACCACGTGATTGTAATGTGTTTATGTCCAGTGTGTGAGAGAATGCGCGTGATTCACGTGAGCGTGCGTGTTGGGTTCAGTTCGCGGCGCTTTGAGCCGATTCATGAAATTGGGTAAAGCGCCTATACAATACTCATTATTATTATTATTATTATTATTATTAAAAGTCGAGGGTAGGGAATTTAGCCCCGGGTCCACTCCAGCAAGGTGCCTATGCCGTTATAGAAGGATTTTTGTCTTTCTTTCTTCGCTTCATTTTTTTTGAAAATTTAATTTTATTTTGGGGTTTCTTTTGTCCTAGTCTGGGTTAGGCCCGTAGCCGTGGGTTAAATTAACCTCGACTTTTACATTTGGGCCCTGATCTCAAACACTCTCTGAACCACCCGATCTACACACCCACACCCACTGGGAGCAAGCTTCGCGTGTAATGAAGGCCGACTCCAATCTTTGGATACCACTGTCAATTGCGTCCTCACCGTTCTTGTCAGTGAGTGGCTGATGCAGTCTATGCCGCAGAGCTTTTTCCGTGTCTCAAACACTCTGTAACAGCCAAGTTATACTCACACTTACGAGGAGTTTTTTTTTTTTTTCCGCCGCGAGCAAAAGTTGCACGCATTGAAGGACGTTCTCCAATCATCGAGTACCAGGACTACTGTCAACATATGACACTGTCAACAGTATCATTAATATTACACTGTCAACAGTAATTATCATGAATATTACACTGTGAACAGTATCATTTTACACTGTCAACAGTATCATGAATATTACACTGTCAACAGTATCATGAATATTACACTGTCAACAGTATCATGAATATTACACTGTCAACAGTATCATGAATATTACACTGTCAACAGTATCATGAATATTACACTGTCAACAGTATCATTTTACACTGTGAACAGTATCATTAATATTACACTGTCAACAGTATCATGAATATTACACTGTCAACAGTATCATGAATATTACACTGTGAACAGTATCATTTTACACTGTGAACAGTATCATTTTACACTGTCAACAGTATCATTTTACACTGTCAACAGTATCATGAATATTACATTGTCAACAGTATCATTTTACACTGTCAACAGTATCATTTTACACTGTCAACAGTATCATGAATATTACACTGTCAACAGTATCATTTTACACTGTCACCAGTATCATTTTACACTGTCAACGGCTGACTACGGGTGCTGCCGCAGGGTGTTCTCTGTGTCTCAAACACTCATCCACTGAGAGGGTTTTTTTTTGTTTGTTTTTTACGCGAACAAACATCGCTCGTATTGGCGGCAGATCTCCAATCAATAGATACCACGACCACTGTCAACAGCGACATTTCATTACAAGCCGGCAAACGGATGACCACCACCCTTGTTCCGCAGGGTGTTCTCCGTCAGAAACATTGCCGACACCCGACTGGGATTTTTTACGCAAACTTCACACGCGCGAAGGCCGATCTGGAATCATCATGTACCACGACCACTGTCAACAACGTCATCACCGTTCTTGATGCCGGTAAGCGGCTGATTACAGCTGCTGCCACAGGGCGGCGACGTATCTCCTCCAGAGTCCGAAGAATCCAGCATGATGATCTTAGCGGGCACTCCCCCACCCGGGTGTCCAACACCGTTGTCCACCTCCCTCCCTAGTAACACCGTCCCGCCTGACTTATTGCCCCAGTCGGACGGTCTGCTGCTTCTGTGGGGCTGAGACGAGGAGGATCCGTTGCTGGGCATGCGCCGTAGGCCATTTCCGGCGGACGGGTTCGAGGCTGCGCTGGCCTGCCCGAACAGCGGACGCCTTTCTCCGCGAGAGGAATGAGTCCCCGGGCTGGAAGATCCCGATTCATGATACAGCTCCCCTCCGCGAACCGAAGTGCCGTTGTGGTGATGCCTCTTTCGGCCGCAGCTCTTCAGGCTTGTCTGGTTGACCTTGTCGGGCGAGCTGGCGTCACGTGACACTTGTCGCCACGTGGATCCAGCCAATGAGCGCCTCAGGGAGTTCCTGTTTTCGCGTCGGGATCTGTGACGTCTCCACATCCGACGCAGTTCTGCATGGACCTGTTACGGAAAAAGAACGTAAACCCTCAGTTTAAAATTTTCAAAGTAAAATCTTCAACACGAAATCCACACAATAGAATCAGAACAATTTCCCAGCAGGTCTATTATTTATAATCCCCAAACGAAAGTTGTATCCCTGACGTCCATGCATCAAGAGTGAGTGAGTAGTATCTACAGAGATGCGTCTATACAGTAACAAAACGATGTAAGTACTTGGCAAAAATACACATAATTATTATATAGGAAATCAGTGGAATGTTCATGTCAAAAATACGCGAATTAAACAAACAAACAAAGACGGACAATGTGTTTGAATGAAATCTACCTCAACTACTGACGGAAGACCCCTAAAGTACGGATGGTTTTGCTAAAGTCCGTCTTCCATGCATGATCACTCTTGTGGCAAGGACGGTTAACATAAGCCTCAAGATGAAGTCAAGCTGACGTTCGTCTTATATTTGGCAAAATAAAGCAACAAAAACAAAACAAAAGAACAACAACAACACCAACATGAACAACAACATAAAACAAAAGAATGCAAAAGCCGGCTGTTGAAGATGCTAAGACCATACTATATACATGCTGACAGCTGACATGAATGGGTTTGCTTCAGAAAATTCTCCGAGATTTCTCTGGAAAGCGACACCCAAGATAAGGCTGGTGAGTACACAAGAAGGTGTCTGTAGCAAAACTTGGGCTCGGGGCTTATCTCCTGAAGTTAATTCGCGAAACGACCCAAACACAGGTATCTAACACCTAAGGGGGTGTAGGTGAACGTAATCTTCCAGTGCCGACAAATTGGTCTATCTCGGGGAAAAAAAAAATCACACTGCGTTGAAGAATGATTTGAGCCAAGCTCATTGTGAAGACACGGGCAGATAATGGATTCAGAATCTGGGCCCGTATGTAGAACGCGAGGTTAATCTAACCCACGGCTACGGGCCTAACCCAGACCAGGACAAAAGAAACCCCAAAACAGAAATATATTTTAATAAAGGAAGCGAAGAAAGAAAGGCTAAATTCCTTCTATAACGGCTTAGGCACCATGGTGGAATGGGCCCGCTTCCTGATTTAAAACAAAAAACAACAGAACAGTTAACCCTAGAGCTAGTTTAGTTCGAGGTTAGACTCTAACCCGGGGCTAAAAGCCCTAACCCTGACTTTTACATGCGGGCCCTGTTCTCTCAGTCGATCTTAAATACATGTAGTAACTGTAAGCGCGTAGAATGGAGAGGGGTGAATTATGCCACGTACAAAGCTCTAAGACTGGTTTGCCAAAATAGGTGATGCACATGCAATTTGGGCATGAGATCGTTTTCATAACCTCGTACTTCTGAGCTTAGAGAATAGACGTCTCCACTCGGCAAGCGCCGAGACCAAAGTCCCGCCCCTTTACTCTGCCGTATACTGGATTCTAAGTTCAAAGTTCAAATAGTTTTATTCTACCCTCTTGGGGCATAGAATAGAAAAAGAAATACAAACGGTACAACATGTGCCGTGCATCTTCTATACATACATACATACATACATACATACATACATACATACATGGAACACATGTTAGCATGGTGGTGTTAGCACATGTGGTGTTATGTTACGTAAAATGTAGTGTGTATGTATGGAACACATGTATATGTTCATGTACCACGAAAAACAAGAATAAAAAAAA
This sequence comes from Batillaria attramentaria, assembly GCA_018292915.2. Lineage (NCBI taxonomy): Eukaryota > Metazoa > Mollusca > Gastropoda > Batillariidae > Batillaria > Batillaria attramentaria. The sequence goes on from JACVVK020000372.1 coordinate 108,753, forward strand.
TACATACATACATACATACATACATACATACATACATACATACATTACATACATTACATACATATATACATACATACATACATACATACATACATACATACACACACACATATACCTACATAATGCGCACATAATGGAAAAACACAGTACGCCCATGACATCATTTTACTGAAAAGGGGTGATTTCCAGATGAAAGAGATAGACGTTATGGTCTTTTTCTTCAAATGGCGTCAACGGACTTATGCTTTCTTTGCACGTTTCAGTCATATCAAACTACATGACTGTGCTTTCCTGTTTGTAGCGTCTGGCGAGATAGTTTGCTCATTAGGCCACGGCAGGCGACTGGCTGAATTCTGGAAGCTCGCGCCTTTTGATTGACAGGAATGGAGCCGTCTAATACGGCTTCTTTGAATGCTTTTTCTGTATGAATACAAAGGAGTTTCTGTACACAGACCAGCCCAGCCAGCGACTTTATCAGTCTCAAATGCTAGCCTTAGTTCAATACTACAGTGACGCGAGGTTTTGCTGTTGGTCTGTTATGTTACATCTTGTTTTGAGTGACTGTTGCGCATGCAAGGGTTAAGCACATTCAGTGAAACGTTTTCCTCAACATCGTTGTGTGCCTGACAAGCATATCGAGACTTTAAGGCTTTATGAAAGAACAAGGCTTTAATTTGAAGAATATAAAACTATTCGCTGTTTTCTACTTTAAAATTGCTCTTATTAGATAGTCCTTGATTAGTGTACTGACTATCTTCATCCAGTCGTACCTTCAGTATATCAATGACCTTGCTGTGATTCAACAATTCAGGGTAGGTTTAAAGATGAGGAGGGAGGTTAGCCTGTACTTGATACCTACACTATACACGCAATCTCACTTGTTTACGCACAGGTATCAGGACAGTTTTTCGTTATCAGCATCCCGCTGATAAATAACAAAGAGATTATTCACTTGGGAAATAGGGGCGTTCCAGTCTATCTCAGTCGTGGCAGTTTCTCTTTATCTTATTCCAGTTTTAGTGCCTGGGCGAATCACATGTGAAAAATTAGTCGTGAGTGAAGATGAACGTGAAATGCCACCTGAGAGAGAGAGAGAGAGAGAGAGAGAGAGAGAGAGAGAGAGAGAGAGAGAGATTGAAATAACTTTATTTGAAAACGGTGGAAGTTTTGATCTTGCGACCAGATTTGCGACCAAGAGAGACAGACAGACAGACAGACGTTCGAACAGACGGACCGACAAAAAGACGGACGAACAGACAGACAGACAGAGTTGAACTATGATAAAACCTTTTGAAAAAAAAGTCCGTGCGCGCGCGAATGTGTGTGTGTGTGTGTGTGTGTGTGTGTGTGTGTGTGTGTGTGTGTGTGTGTGTGTGTGTGTGTGTGTGTGTGTGTTGTGTGCGGTTGAAAAGTTGAATACTCACATCTTCATTCAGGAAACAGAAAAGAAGTGCTAGGATGAAGCCCTGAAAGCAAAGACAAAAACGTCACCATTCTCTCTTGCTTTAATCAATGATTTGGGCTCCCGCATTTTAAAAACATTGCTTCATGATGTTCAATTTATTTTTTTTAAATGTGTTTGAACTTGAAGAACATAAAACTATTCGCTGTTTTCTACTTTAAAAAAAATGCTCTTATTAGATAGACCTTTGATTAGTCGACTGACTATCTTCATCCTGTCGTACCTTGAGTATATCAATGACCTTGCAGTGATTCAATAATCCTGTTACGAAGAAAACCAAAGAATCGATTGATTGATTGATTGATTATTCTCTCAGTGTCTTCTAAAACAATAGTTTTTGGCGTCTTTTAAAGTCTCCGCTTGCACAAAGTCATGACCACATAATTATAGAGAGCCATCGCGACTCGCTGGTGCCATTTTCTGGCTGCAAAAGTGCGCAAGGGAGGGAACCTGATGAAGGTCGAGCTTGCCTGAAAAGAGTTGTATCCCATTTCGATATACAGGTAGACGACGTTGTACTCTTTCTCCGTGTCTCCGGCCGGAAAGGTGATGTTGAGCACGATGTACATGATGCCGAACAGTGGGATGAGAACCAGGATGAATTTGGCAAATTTCCTGCACACACACACACACGCACACACACACACACACACACACACACACACACACACACACACACACACACACACACACAAGGTGTAAGTCAGTACAGGGGCTCACAGATCCTGCAGCTTTCCTTAAAACATAAATCTTGTGTCAATCAAACCGGCCCCCGTAGTGTAGTGGTTAGCACTTCGGACTATGGACCGGGAGACCCGGGTTCGAATCCCAGCCAAGGCAAGCGGGATTTTTCCTACCTAGGTCGGCTCCTACCCAGAGCGGGTGTGCTATGGGCCCGATGGGGAGGCTGTTGCCACACAGCCGAGCTTCACCCACTTCACGGGTGCGACTTTGGGGGTGCTTCCCTTGGTATGACACGTCTTATGATGTGGATGATTACACGGCCGGCACCGCAGGTGCCGTAGTTCCCGGGCCTGGTTAATGCCGGGATATTTATGACAGGAAGCGTGGAATGCGGCCCTGTCCCGCAGTCCCAAACCACATGGACCTCCATAGCACCATCTTACTATCATCCTCATCTCCATCATCATACATAATAAAAAAATTGTCCCAGCTTCCGAGTCCTCCGTGGGTTCCACCCATGACCTGGGAGGAACTTCACTGGAGTTGGCAAAGAGTTGGGGCAGCCAAAAAAAAAAAAAAAAAAAAATCTTGTGTCAAGGTGCGAATACGTGGGGGTGGGGTCAGAGTAGCGCTGATGGAGGGAGGTCGAGGGAAGGGGGGGGGGGGGGTTAATTTTCTAGCACTGAGTATCTATTAACCGCTATAAGTTCAAAGGTGTGTGTGTGTGTGTGTGTGTGTGTGTGTGTGTGTGTGTGTGTGTGTGTGTGAGCGAGAGAGAGAGAGAGAGAGAGATTCTGGTGATAACGATATTTTCCCTCGTCGGCCTTATTGAAGCATGAGTTGAACTGGTTCTATTTGATTTCATCTGATTTAGCTTCACTTGATTTCATTTCTTCACTACTAGCAAGCACAAGAAGACCCACAAAGGACGTGAGAGCGACTAATTTATTTGATAATGCAGAATCCTCCAATCCATTAAGCCGGGATGCATGGTTTCTTGTGAAAAGTCCAGTTCCGTTCTGTTGTATTTTACTCCTGCTGTGTCGCTCTGTTGGTGCACTCGCAGAGACGACACGGGATACAACAGAATACAACTCCAATACTTTATTAACAAAAGATGCGCGGAGAACAAATTCGTGAAAGAAGAAGAACCCAGAACGCTGTGCAGGGCTGCTTATATACTAAACACGTCAGATCTAGAATATTCCTCAACTTACTGGTAAGTTCGAAATCTTTCCAAGGTGACGTAATCTACTGACTTTACTGCACCAGCATGTTCTGGGATGGTTTAGAAAATTCCATCGAAATGCAGTGGCTTTTCACGATCTCTACAACAAGTGCGCCTGTACGCTGGAACAACTCTATCTTGATGATTAGTAGAGTTCTTAATGCGATACAATCTCGTTTACAGTTTGCGCGAGCGGTCGAACACTCAGATTCCACGACTGTTGATACAACCCCATCGTGTATTAGCCGCATCAGAGAGCACGCTTCTGTTGGCTCCATTCCAGCATTTGAGATGCTGTCACTGTGCAGGTGACTAAGTGGTGTGATGCGAGACACCACGAAAACAGCTCAGAACGATCTGCGTACCTAACAGTTCTTAAAAATATAGCCTTTAAGGAAACTCTCCACAATCCATCAGCCGACAGGGGACATAAAGCTGAGACACGCAGGTTATCGATCGCCTCCCCTGACAGCAGCAATTAAACGGCGACGTATCACCCCCGTCCTTACAGTCTAAGCACGCTTCATCCTAAAAGTGTTCGCGCTATCCGTTAATTTGCGCAATATGGAGAGTGGATTACTCGGATGGTACCACAGCCGAGGGCCTTGCGAGACGGATAGTTGAGTCAATTAATCAAATGGTATAGGAGTGTATTTTGAACCGGCATGGTGGCCATTCCAGTTACACGCTGTTTGTATTACGAATGACAGACCACGTGGCCGGAGCCTGACCTGCTAGTAATAAGGTCACCATCCTCCCCTACCTCCCCCTCCCTCCCTTCTTGCCCCCGACCCCCATTCCACGACCGTGCATTTAGACGAGCACCATGACGCTAGAAAGAACTTTTCAATAGTTTTGTTCGCGAGAGGGACGGAGCTCATGCTTGTCAATCATTCTTGTCATCCTCGTCATCTACCGTCGTCATTACTATCGTCACCAAATCTATCGTGTCGTTATCATCATCATCAGGAGCAACACCGTCATCATCATCATTATCGTCACTGACATTATTTTTCATCCTTTAGACCCTTTTGATTGACAGTCCATTACGCCCTGGGGGCATTGGAGCCAATCAGAGTCGTGGAAATGAGACATGTGACCACGAATTTGAGTTATAACGAATTCAATCGCACCTCTGATCCTTTGCAGCCAATGAGAGAAAGTGTGGCATCATTCATTTTTGCACCTGCAAACAAGATCTGATTGGCCACAAACTCCCGCTAAGGACGGTCTAACGTAGTCAGCCTTGTTGTAATTCAAATTTACGGTCACGTGTACCAGTACGGAAGCTGCGGTTGGTTATAATTTACTTCGAGGCGTACTTGAGTTATTCCTTGGTCATGTGTCCGATTCCGTCCGCCACAGATAATTTTGAGTTTATCTTAGTCCTAGCTATGGCGCCTTACCTGTATTTTGAAGTGCCAGCATGCCGATGATTGCTCCTAACTCGCGTGAACAATACACGGAAGATGTCGAGAAAAAATAGAAAGTTGATCTGCAACAATGAAACAAAAACTAAAATGTATAAATAATGTTTATTTTTTTGCAAAAAGGGGGAGGGGGGGGGGAGGGATGGGGGGGGGGAGGGAAAATATTCTGTGATGGTGTTTATTCATCTCATTTATGCAAGGTACAATATGGTTACCTCTTGACGAAAGATAGTTATGGCTAACCCATGAGTGTTCGGGGAAGTCGCATGCTCGATTACAGGGGAGGGACACCATGACTGTGGCTGACAATACCAACTCCCAAAAATGACAACGTCACACTGCGTCACACACTAATTTTACATTACAAGACATTAATGTCACAGACAGACTGTTACGACAGACAAGATATTAAAATACAGAAATGATAACTCCCAAAGAGACAACGTCACACTGTGTCACACGCTTATTTTACATCACCGATACGTCACAGACAGACTATTACCCAAAGAAGACACTACATAACAGATATAAGTGCAACCCCACAAAGCACTTGGCTACTCTGCAAAGGGATTGAATGGGGGGAGCGTTTACCAGTGTGTTGGGAAGGGGGTGGGGGGGGGGGGAGACTTGAACCATCACACTATGCTTTTGGGATTATAAGATGGAAAATTAAAGGGCACCAACAGTTATCTCCACTTTCTGATTCTCATCACAGGGTGGATGACACGTGTGCACAGTGTGCTAGACTGGTGTATTTGTAATAATGCTGAGAAACAAACTAAAGATCTATTCTGATACCTAATATTTTTTGGTGCTGTGAACTCACCACTACGATTGCAATCCAAGGCCCTTTCAAAATCCAGTAATAACCTTGGTTTTCTTGTATCGTCCAACAGCTGTAAGAGGAAAACACAAAAAGAAAACAAAATCAGTATTTAAACAAAGAAACGCACAAGGTGGAAAGAAGCTGAATGTTCATGAAATCTGGGCAGCATTGAAAAACCAGAATGATCATTTCAAGACTGATCCACTTAATTAATTTGCGTTTGCTAAAAGTCTCTATGTTTGTAGTGAATTCTGAGGGGGGGGGGGGCGGCTGCTTACAAAGCTCTAATAAGAATAAGAATAAGAATAACTTTATTAATCCCCTCAGGAAAATTTATGGTGTACGGCTCTTGACACAAGAACAAAATCTCCATGTAAAAAAAACATCAACCATGCACCCATACGCACTCTTCACTCATACACCCATCACATACACTCATGGCAGTAATACTGTAAATGACTGAGAACAAAATTTCTTAAGAACTGAATTTCACAATGAAGAACAGCTGTAAGCGGAAAATACAAAAAAGAAAAAAATCTGTATTTCAACAAAGGGGTGGTGGTGGTGGTGGTGGTGGTGGTGGTGGTGGGGGGGGGTGTTTGGGGGTTTAACGTCCTTTTCCACCACATACGGGTGATATCAAAGACGGGGCAACGATGAAAAAGCCAGCACAAATATTTGGCCCCAGCCGGGATACGAACTTGCGACCCGTATTTCAACAAAGAGAAGCACAAGGTGAAAAAGTCTGTTTTATGACACCTTACAAGCTTACAATGGATAGGTGTTCCTTTTAGCCACTGCGACCATTGTCGTGACTTTGTGGCTTCTGATGGTAAAAATATTACTTTTTCGGCCTTACCCTTCCCTGTACTACACGCCGATCGACAAAGTCGCTAAAAATAGCCACCAATCAGTGCTTCCAGCTGGTCTTCAGTCCTTAACCAAATAACGTCGACTGCTCAGTACGCGGTAAGCTTCTACGGACGTAGAACAACATATACGCCAACCACAATGGTTACAGATACTATACTTAGGTATCGGCAGCCAAAAGTAATTACGAAGGAGCGATCTTGGATATTACTGTAGCCTTGTAGAGCTAACTGTTCTGATCATAACGCAAAAAGAATTAAGGTTCTAGCATTCTTGGTTCCAGAGATACACAGTTTTAAAGTGCGTTGTAAATGAGGCACATAAAACGTTCTTAAGACAAGATGGCCACCAGCCCAATATGTTGTTTCCATTTGATCACCTGCTATCGTCACGGTCGTTCTTTTGTAATGCCATGTATCCACACACACACACACACACACACACACACACACACACACACACACACACACACACACACACACTCTCTCTCTCTCTCTCTCTCTCTCTCTCTCTCTCTGAATGGAAACAACTGACCGGGCTGTCACACCAATCTTGTTTTTGGAAGAGAGACGTCAAGTTGTATTCTTTGAAATCTATGACGTTTTTGCTCACTGGGATGACGCATAATACATTTGGCGTAATAACTTTGATACAGTTCTTGCAATGAAAGCAGGCCCATGAAAATTGAAGTGTTGCTGCTGCGTGCGCAGTGTAAAGATCGAATTAATACCGACCCAATATGTTTAACAGACAAGTCTGCGCGGCGAACGTTTTCTAACTATGTGTTATGTCAGACATACACACGCGCGCGCGCACACACTCACACGCACGCACGCACGCGCACACGCACACACACACACACAGACTCGCGCGAGCCGCGTTTGTGCTCCATTGAGACCTATGTGGTGTTCTCTCACTCTACTATGCTATTGAGTGAGAGTCAGTGGGAAAAACAAAGCACACTACATCAATGAAACTCCCGCTTTCCCCGTCTACACATAGAGAACGTCCAAAAAGTGGCGACACATCCCCAAGAAATGCCAGTATCACGTCAATCAAACATGACGTCGGAAAAATGACGCTGATACTGCCTTTTGCGTCAGTGCGCGCGTGCCTTTTCTGCGATGGATCTGACCCGTAAGCAGCCCTGCACAGCGTTCTGGGTTCTTCTTCTTTCATGAATTTGTTCTCCGTGCATATTCTGTTCATAAAGTATTGGAGTTGTATTCTGTTCTGCGATTGCACGAAGATGGCGACATAGTAGAAGTAAAATACACCACGTCTCCAAACAGAGGAATTCGGAAAGAAAGTGGCGAGACACCCCCAAGAAAAAACAGCATCACGTCAATCAAACATGACGCACTTACTTTACGTCAGTGCGCGTGCGTCTCTTCTTCGGTGTTTGTGAGGCGTGTGGCTTGTAGAGGAAATGTGCTGTGAGTACAAATTTTCGAGTCAACTGACGATAACGGCTGCAGTGAATTTTTCTAATTTTTTTGTATATTTTTTATGGCACCCCAGGCTCATTATCTATGTATAGTAGGAGCGATTTTGAGATCTAAAGTGTGTTCACCAGCACTTTCATCAGGTACGGCTTACGCCAAAAGTATAAAAGCGACAACCTCCAAAATTCACTTAATTGAGAGTCCGTATTCATGCTATCTATGTCCAAAAAATGGAGTGGTTTAGGTAAATATTACGCCTTTAAACGCCAAAAAGTCACTTTTTCTAAAAAGGGCGATAACTCGCAAATCATGTGTGCAATCGTAACTGGATCGGGCCTTCTATTTAACAATCTTGATTCATTTAGAAACCCCAAATTTGAAATCGATCGGTTCAGTATTTTTGGAGAAATAGGCATCTGAACTGGGTTCACATGCAATGTCAACTCAGGCTCGGTTTACATGAAAACTATAAGAGCGACCATTTTCTAGTAGTGACTCTGTTCAGAGTCCGTATTCAAGCTATCTACTGCCAAAAAAATGAGTGATTTAAATAAATATTACGCCTGTACACGAAAGACAACCAACTTGTCTCAAAAGGGCGATAACTCCCAAATCACTTAAGCAATCATCACACGCTTGAATCGTCTAATGTAACATTTTGATATATTTGGATACCCCAAATTTGAAGCCATTCGGTTGAGTATTTTCGAAGAAACGGGCCTGGACACAATTCACACACACACAGCCGCACGCACACACATACGCACAGACGGCACTCACTGAGGAAGAGAAGCGCGTTCGGTGGACCGTACAAGTCAGCATCGATGACGCACGTTTTGTTACGTCATTGTCAGAGTTACACTTGCAAAATCGTCTCTGCGGGAGATCGGCAGTGACGTGCGTTTGTACCACAGATGCTTGCCCATGAACGTGGAAAATTTAGCCCGTCCTATGATGTTGTTTCCATTACTATGGAAACAACATAAAAAAGGGTTTTCGGCGGTCTCCCACAGATCACCTAACGGACACACGCATTCAATAAAAACGCTCCGTACTCACAAATACTTGGAAGACCAAAGACATGTGGGAAATGAAAGTGCGTGCATTAGTCTATGAAATACTCAGCCCGCAAATATTCAAAATGGCGTTTTTGTAAACTTATAAATCATACTGTGTCCCAAGTGACTGATTCTGATGCACGGCGGATTCAGTGCATTCGATGAAACGTTTTCCACAGCGTTGCTGTATGCCTGACAAACGTTGAGACTTTAAAGTTCTACTGGGGGAGCCGGGATGGCCGAATGGTAGAGCGTTGGTCTTCTAATGCTCGGGTCGTGCGTTCGTATCCCGGCTGGGGCCAAATATTTGTGCTGGCTTTTTCATCGTTGCCCCGTCTTTGATATCACCCGTATGTGGTGGAAAGGACGTTAAACTCCTAAACACTCACCCTAAACACTCACCCTTAAAGTTTTACTGTATAGGTTATACTATGTTGCGTTCTTACAACAGCCGATGGAAATTGTCATTACTTACAATGTGTTTTCGAACAATGACTTCACAATTATCCATGGAATCATGAACATCCAGGGAAGTGCTGAAAAAGACAAAAGAAAACGACCATTAGTTTATTACTAAAACTTGAGCGATTAAGGAAAAAAATCCCCGCTAGTGCGTTTAGTGTGTGTGTGTGTGTGTGTGTGTGTGTGTGTGTACGTGCGTGCGTGCGTGCGTGCGTGCGTGCGTGCGTGCGTGCGTGCGTGCGTGCGTGCGTGCGTGCGTGCGTGCGTGCGTGCGTGCGTGCGTGCGTGCGTGCGTGTGTGTGTGTGTGTGTGTGTGTGTGTGTGTGTGTGTGTGTGTGTGTGTCTCTGTGTCTCTGTGTCTGTATGTTTCTTTGTACACAGACAAAAACCAACACTCATTTGAACAGCTAATTGATTCCTCAACGACTCAAAACATGATCTACGTACTGAGTTTCCCGCGGTTTGGAACATAACTGTTTTACCTTTACTTAGAACGTTTCCCCCAGATACCGAGTGCAGGTTTAATGGACAGTTCTTTGGAGCGGATTCAAGCCATTCAAATACCACTGCGCAACGCACTTCATCATTTTTGACAGTGCAGAAATTACAAATTGTAATTCCGGAGTTTACTTTGGACCCAACGATTTTTTCCCCCCGCCCAGCGTCTCTTGGACACTGCTGTATATTCCCTGCACTCAAAGAACTCTGGCTTTACCGAAATTAGGATACATTTTACTTGATGATGTTGTTTAGATAGGACGTTGAGTGATCTTCTCTGTCATGAATCGGCCGCTTTTATCGGATTTACGAGTGTACTCAGTGCGCTGGAATACTACTGAAATTAGTTAGCGCTTTTATTAGAAGAAAGATTACAGACTGAGTAGTTTGGAATCTTTCATGAATCCAGAAATTAACACCGGTTCATCATGGTACTGCGCACCTCCACCTCTTCTTTATCATTACTCTTAATTGTAGAGGGAGCCGTTAGTTAGTTAGTTAGTTAGTTAGTTAGTTAGTTAGTCGGTCAGTCCGTCAGTCAGCCAGTCAGTCAATTAGTTCGTCAGTCAGTCAATTAGGGCTTTACGTCGCGCACCGTAGAGGGAGCCGGGGGAAGCGGCGCCGAAGAGCACTGGACTTACAATGCTAGGGTCGTGAGTTCGATTGCCGGCTGGGGCCAAATGTTTGTGCTGGCCTTTTCCTTGGTGCCCCATCTTTGATTTCACCATAACTATGTGGTGGTGAAAATGACGTTAAACCCTAAACACCCCCCCCCCCCTCTCCCTCTTAACTGTAGTGAGTAGTATATATTACCATGTGTGTCTTTTCATAACTCTTAAGAGCCCAAGCCCGACCAACCCCTGCCCGCTATATGATATGACTGGTGAAAAGGATGAGCCACTGCACACCAGTAGCAGCCACTTCAAGCAAGGCGTGGACCTTCCCCGCTAGGCCGGAAACCGCTGCAAATTGCATATTAGTGGCTTGAAGTGGCTCCTGGTGATCTGAAGATTTTAAAAAAATTTGCAATTTTTGAATGGGGTTTTAAGAGTTATATTATTTGGGGAGCTGGACAGTCGAACGGTTAAGCGTTGGACTTTCAGTGCTCGAGTCGCGAGTTCGAATCCCGAATGGGAGCCCAAAATGTTTATTGGCTTTTTCCTCGTTGCCCCAACTTTAATCTTACGTGAAACATATAGACACAAACCTCTATTATATCATCAGTGTTATATTTTTTGTTTGTTATGTTCACCATACCCGCATCTCTCTTTTGGGGTGGGGTGGGTGGGTGGGTGTTTGGGAGTTCATCTTCCGTTTCGACACGTATTGACTGATACGCCAGTTCACCATTTCAACCATATTTATACGTTCCAGCATAAAACTGACGGATGATATACGATCATTCATTCATCCTTTATGCTGTTCCCGACCATCCCTACTAATTTTCTCACACATGCTGAGAGCTTTTCTTTCGTTTCCTCCAGCTCCTTGACCAGAATTAAAACGACAGCTCTCGCCCAAGCGGAGTAAAGTACTGTCTATTTGCACAGTGGCTTGCTCATCGGGATATCACCCTTACAGACTTCATAACAGTGACAGATCGACGGAACCGACCCGGCCAATCTTCGAGACACTGGCAGACTCCAAATAAATGTCTTTCAACTAATCCAGTGCGCTCGTTTCGACACAAACACTAGGATGGAGTAGGAAACGATATGAATGGACGCAGTTGGAGGAAAGAGGACGAAAGGCAGGGTATCTGCAATCGGTGGGTGTCAGTCTATGAAACAGGCGATCAAAACATATCTAAAGGTTTCGGGAAGGAGGAGGAGTGTGTGTGTGTGTGTGTGTGTGTGTGTGTGTGTGTGTGTGTGTGTGTGTGTGTGTGTGTGTGTGTGTGTGTGTGTGTGTGTGTGTGAGAGAGAGAGAGAGAGAGAGAGAGAGAGAGAGCCGGTATGGAGTTGGGGATGAAAGCGGGGAAGGATCGGAAGGAGAGAAAGAGAACAAGAACAAGGACAAGAACAAGAAGAAGAAGGAGAATACGAATAAGAACAAGAACCTTTAATTTGCAACGGTAGAAGATACAGGCATGTTCATACCAATCTTAAAACTTCCCGTTGCTACACTATATGGACTAATACTACTGTCAAGAGAGAGAGAGAGAGAGAGAGAGCCGGTATGGAGGTGGGGTTGGAAATGGGTAAAGGTCGGTTTCATTCGAGCTATGTTGGTTTGTATGAGGTGGTGATTTCAATGGTGATCGAGGCAAGACCCCATAGCGCGCTGGTTTCCTGAGGGTGCCACTCCGCTATCGTACATAGGGGAACCTGTCTAATTGGATATGTCCTCTGCAACAATGGTGAGGACACGAAAAGACCTATAGCCAGCAGGACTGGTGAGGGTTCCGCTCCACAACAGCACATATGGGGATCTATATAATTGGGTATGTACTCTCCTGCAATCGTGAACATAGATTTCGCCTTGATTGCAAGCAGCGTTCGCTATGGTCTATGCACCCTTGTGGCCGATCTGCTCCGCAGCCAAACTACCAAAGTTATGTGGAACAAATTGTCCATGGTGTTGCTATACTGACTACGAATCGACGGTACTTCTAGGGGAGCCGGAATAGCGAATGGTAGAGCGTCGGATTTTCAATGCTCAGAACTCTGTTTATCGTAAGAGAACAGACGCACTCAAAATTCATCAGGATGTGTGTGTGTGTGTGTGTGTGTGTGTGTGTGTGTGTGTGTGTGTGTGTGTGTGTGTGTGTGTGTGTGTGTGTGTGTGCGACATTAGATTTACTTGTGTGCGTGACTGAGGCTTTTCTTGGTGCAAGTTTTATTTGTTATTATGATGTCTTATTATTTTTTTTTTTATGGTGGCCTATAATTTCCCTTCAGGGATTCATAAGGTAATTTGAATTGAATTGAAAAGCACAGCTGTTCCAAAACAGAAGCCTGAAACGATGTCTTCTGCCAACTCCAGTAAATCTGGCGCCGTTCCAGCATAGAACCCCCACCAGACCCATTTTCCACATCAGTGAAAGACCGCATGCAAAATACTGACCCCATCCCAGGAGAATGTAGGGTGTGACCCCGAGTCTCTCTGTGATCATGGTCTGGTGGATCAGCATGAAGAGATACAAGCCCTCCATCAGGATCCATGTCTGCGTGGCACTGATGGTAAAGAAGAAGAGGACCGTGATCAGCCGGCACTCCCAGTGCTGCACACAGTCAGAGGAGAAGACATGGTTAGGAGAAGAAGTATGCTGTTTTCGAGTTCGCCCTGAACAGATAGTCAGTACGTCGGCATACACTTACAAATCTCTTGGAAAAATCTCCCTACACACACACACACACACACACACACACACACACACACACACACACACACACACACACACACACACACACACACACACACGGAGGTACTCAGAGCACACTTCTCTTGTTGCGCAACTACGACAGACAGGGGCGAAGGGAGGTAACCGTGTGACACAAGTGGTGTCCCTTTCGTCGAACATTAGTGGTTTTGTTTGTATATTTGGTTGGTTGGTTGGTTGGTTTCCTCTTCAACCCTGGCCAACGAAGTCTAGCAAACGGAGACATTTTTGGAGAGCTGTTATCTGTGCTCTGTATCCTGTTAGGCCTGCCCCTCCATTTTAATTCTTACTGTTAGTGCTTGTTTAACATAGTTTAATGTGAGGCAATGCCAATGCCTATTTCTTAAATTGTGTTTTAGCCAATGACTGAGTGTGAGAATGTGTATGTCAGTTTTGTATTTCCATGGTATGTTGGTGTTTACATGTGTTTTTATTAAGAGGAGCAAAGCAAATTCTTCTTAATTGTCACTAAGAAGCGAATAAATCTATCTTATCTTATCTTATTTGAAAGGCGTGCTAGACTGGCAAGCACACAAGCAAATACTACAGAGAGGTTCATGGCAAAACAGACAACGCAAAGAAGACAGGTTGCCTCAGTCAGACACCGCAGACTGCGAATTCAAAGAAAAAAAGACACAATACTGCACAACAATGTTTGGTCATGTGTATATGATTGGTCTAGTGACATCTCTTTCAAAGAAAAGATCAACGGTGCATGCACGCAAAACTCCACTGAACTTTTGAAGTCACTCTTGCGTGTGTAATTCTGGGTTACGAGATCTGTGTCGGCTGAAAAAAAAGGCGTGGCCAAAGATCAAAGAACAAATTCCCCCCAAACCCCCAGCCATTTATACAAGGTTTGTGTTCTTTGGAAAATCGTTGCCCACCGTGTTTTGGTACAAGGACCTATTTGATTAAGCACCAGACGGTAGATGAGATGTCCCTATAAAACCACCAGCACCCCCCCCCCCTACACACACACACCCTATAAAACCACCATCAACCCCCCCCCCCCCACACACACACACACCACCCTTGCGAAGCTACCGTCAATATGTCTAGCGTCATTTAGTACAAAGGCCCAAGCACCATGGAGCTAATAAGCACTTAGGCCCTTTTGGAATGATCCTATACAGCCCCCACCCCTTGTGTATCAAACGTCATGTCTATGGCCATTCAGTTAGCAAGATAACCTCAGTGCCATGGATTAGATAAAGCACTGTTTATCATTTGACTGTAGTTGTTCCTTAAGAACACCCTCCATAGCTCCCCCCCCCCCCCCCATTTACACAACATGAGACTGACCTCGCCCTCCTGAATGAAGTCCATGATGATGCGGCCGTCCACGTTCTTGAAGGTGACGTCTTTGGGCAGCCCCAGGCCGCCAACAAACAGGTGGTCCTTCAGGGAGGCCAGGACGGCGCGCAGGATGAAGGCCAGGAATAGGTTGATGTGCAGGGTGTTGCTCTTGCTCTGAAGGCGTCTGAAAGCGGAAGACACAGAGACAGCGATCAGCAAAGGTGGGATCATCGCAACGTTTGTATGTGCGCGTCGTTGCGCCCAGGCCCTTACGGCTCTGTATATTTTTGTATATATACCTCTTCCTTTTCGCTTGTAGTTTTATTTTAAAGCGATTAGAACTATTATCTATTAGGCCTAATAGGCTACAGCGCTATATTATTATTATTATTATTATAAACCACAGTTGTACAGTCTCTGCTGCTAATCCACCGTACTTTGGCGGTACGGTGTAAGAGCAATAACCTAATTTAAGAAATTCTAAAATCTGAACTGACTACTTTTTCCCCTGGGCCAGTGAATTGACCCGGCCTCTCAGCCACAACCTTGTAGGCAGCACAGTCACTTCGTTATGTGATGCGCGACAAATGTCGTCACTATACCAGCGTTAGGGTTGATAACGATTAAGCTGGCCTGTACATGACAATCGGGGTGTGTGGTTGTTACGCCACATACTACACTACAAATACCAACCCGTCTGCCCTCATGCAGCGCAGAGGTGAAGAATGTTGACTAGGTTACCGACTTTAACTGAGGCGTTGTAATCGACTGGACGCATAATCATCTTAGTGTCCAGATCACATTGTTTACTGCACTGGAATAATTATGGGGCTTATATAAGCTAAGCAGTTTTGAAATAATGGGCCTCCGTGTTCGGACAGTTGATAAACTTAAAACGGAGTCACTGCAGTAACAGATAAAAATGTTTGATTGGCCATGGCGTTGAAGGTCTCTGTAGAAAGAGTATTGTCTTAAACAGGTAACAGCCGAAACAGGTTCGACTGTACTGTGCAGGCACGCACGCACGCACGCACGCACGCACGCACACACACACACACACACACACACACACACACACACACACACACACACACACACACACACACCTGCAGCACAGCATGATGAAAACAGCGATGACAAGAGCGGCGAGAGAGACACTGTAGCCCACTGTGTACATTAGTGTCAGGCGGTCACCGTGCACCTAAGAAACAAAGAAACGTCATACTATTGATAACTCTTAAAATCCCATCCAAAAATCGCGATTTTACTTGGAAATCTTTAGATCACTAGAAGCCACTTCAAGCCACTATTATGCAATCTGCAGGAGTCAAGGGTCTAGCGGGGAAGGCCTAAGCCTTGCGTAATAGTGGCTTAAAGGTCCCGTCCACTCTGCTTATTTTGCCGAATTTCCCAAAATTTTGCTAGTTGACCTGTTGTGATTGTGCCACTGTACCGGTTGTACATCTGCCCTACCGCGCCAAGAACCAAAGCGAGCATCCTGGATGGCTTCGACATATAGCTAGCTGCGCCATTGTAGCGGTCGTGTGTGGGTTGGGACACGTTTAAAAACACTTTTGGGCATTTTTTTGGCCGAAATCTGAGTGGACTGTCCCTTTAAAGTGGCTCCTACCGGTGTGCAGTCTTATCATATAGTAGACAGGGGGTGGACGGCCTGGGGTTCTTAAGAGTTTCAACACTCGCCCGGATAACAGTAACGTCGCATAAAATGTAACGTGATAAATGTTTTCGGGTTTTTGTAGATGGGTTTTCCAAAAACGTGGAGAAGAAGGGTTAGCTTTTGTCAGAAATGGCGAATGTGGACATTCTTGTAAAGAGGTTTTCCAAAACGTGGAAAAGAAGGGTTAGCTTTTGTCAGAAATGGCGAATGTGGCCATTCTTGTAAAGAGGTTTTCCAAAATGTGGAAATGAAGGGTTAGCTTTTGTCAGAAATGGCGAATGTGGCCATTCTTGTAAAGAGGTTTTCCAAAACGTGGAAAAGAAGGGTTAACTTTTGCCAGAAGCAGCGAATCGCATGTGACAAATGTAGATAGGTTTTCAAAAAGATGGAGAAGAAGGGTTAACTTTTGTCAGAAATGGCGAATCAAATGTGACAAATCTGGCCATTCTTGTAAACAGGTTTTCAAAAACGTGGAAAAGAAGGGTTAACTTTAGTGAGAAACGGCGAATCGAATGTGACAAATGTGGCCATACTTGTAAATAGGTTTTGCAAAAGGTGGAACTTTTGTCAGAAATGGTGAATCAAATGTGACAAATTTGACCATTCTTGTAAATAGGTTTCCAAAAACGTGGAAAAGAAGGGCTAACTTTTGTCACTGAGAAACGACGAATCGAATGTGACAGATGTGGCCATTCTTGTAGATAGGTTTTCCAAAACCGTGGAACAGAAGGGTTAACTTTTGCCAGAAGCGGCGAATCAAATGTGACGAATGTGTTTATTCTTGTCGACAGATTTTCCAAGATGCTCGTATCTCTTGCCGCAATTTACAGTATTGTCCGCTCTTTCCGGAACTTCCGGTCCGCGGAAACGCCGGGCTGGAAACTGTTGCCTGGCTATCAACTGTGTCCACTGCATGCAACCCTGCAACCATCCACATTAACCCTATGGTAGCTGGTGTCCGGGATCAGCATGTCAAGCAGCTTCGACAACTGACGTCCAGAGATTCCGGGATGGAAGGGTTGTAGACTGTAGACTGTTGCTTGTCTGCTAAATTTGCCTGCATTGAGCTCGAGTCTGTGCCTTTCGCGGGGTAACTGACGTCCGGGAGATGCAGAGCAGAGTTACGTTTGACCAAGATTAACCCTGTGCCTATACCGCGTGGCAACAACAGATAAATTTGATCAGGATTAACCTTGTGCCTACCACGTGGCAACATCAGGTAAGTTTGACTGAGATAACCTTATGCCTATCTCGTGACAACATCAGGCATATTTGACCAAGGTTAAACTTGTGACTACCGGATGGTAACATGAGGTAAGTTTGACCAATGTTAACCTTGTGCCTACCACGTGGTCACATCAGGTGAATTTGACTAAGATTAACTTTGTGAATGTTGAGTAGCAACAACAGATAAATTTGACCTAGATTAACCTTGTGCCTACCGCATGCCAGCAGCAGGTAAATCTGACTGAGATTAACTGTGTGCCTACCGCGTAGCAACATCGGGGAAGTTTGACTAAGACTAACTTGTGCCTACCACGTGGCAACATCAGACATATTTGACCAGACCTAACCGTTCGCCTACCGCTCGGCAATTAACATCACGCAGATTTGATCAACATTAACCCTAATACACTAATATGAATATGGATACATGTGTGTATGTACCCATTTTCCCCCCTTTTTGTTGATGTTTTTGGGAAGTTTTTGTTGTTGTTGTTGTTATGTTTGGGTTTTTTTGTGTAAGTCTTGTCTGACATATGTCATGATGCAGAAATATACATACGTGTATCTAGAGAGGGAGGTATGTACGAAAATAACTGTGTATGTTTGTAAGTCCCAATGTATGACCTGTTTGTCAGATAAAATGTTACGTGGGGGAAATGTTTGAAGAGCCAGTCGTCTTACCAAGGATTGCGATGAAACACAGGCGAACACTCCTCACGCAGCGAGTTCTTATACTGACTGCGTGAAAAGTCTCTTTCACTCACAAAAGACTCGTGAGCGCGTAGAAAAGTTATAACCGTGTGGAGTTTATTACAACACTTCTCTGGTGTTACACTGCACTCTCAAGCTTCGCACATATAAGCTTCTCTCGTGCACCCAAAAACAAAAACGAATTTTACAAAAATTAACCCTGTTCCTACCGCATGGTGACTGATGTCGGGAAGTTCTGGAGTGGGAACGACGCAGGCCGTGAAGTTGGTCCAGGTCTTGTTGCTGTTCTCCTGTGTAGGATGTTTGACCCACGTTCCGTCTGGCTGGCACGTACGCGATGCAAACTCTGAAACACACAAAGAAACACAGTCATGCATGTACCAAGACTGAGTTATCTAATCGACAAAGAAAGTCCTTTGAGTTTGTAATTTTGGGTGGTGGGTCAAAGATAATAATACTAATAATGGATAGTTATTCAGTGGTTTTTCTAAGTGAGCGTACACGGCTGAAAAGACAAAGAAAAAGACTTAAAAGAGCTGAAAAAAGCACATGCTATGATTGCTGAAGGTGAGCGAGGGGAAAAAAACGAAAACAAATAATACCGAAATACTTTTTAAACATTCCTTGTACTCCTATGTAATTGTTCTGTTTTGCCTGTTGTCCTGTAAGATTGGTTTGAGCTCTAGGACAATCGCGTGTTTCATACCTCAGAATTGAGTAAACCTGCGCACAGTACCTAACCTGTGGTATACACACACACACACAAAAACCCCGCGATCTTCTGCGATGGACGCTTGGCTGTTTTGGTATGAAAATACCTCCAATGAACGCATTGCAATGCCTGTGTGTTCAATCAAGGCACCATCGAAACAGCAGGATTAGACTGTACTTTTTTTTTTACGTTGTGTTTGTTTGTTTCTCAAGATATCACAGGGCCGGTACAACGACTTAAACGAGGGTGTGTGTGTGTGTGTGTGTGTGTGTGTGTGTGTGTGTGTGTGTGTGTGTGTGTGTTTAGCGTCCTTTTCCACCACGTGTGGGTGATATCAAAGACGGCATGGGCAACGAGAAAAAGGCCGGCACAAATATTTGGCAGCCGGGATTCGAACTCACGACCCGAGCATTGAAAATAACGTCCAAAACTCTACCGTTAGGCTATCCCGGCTCCCCCGACTCAAACGACACACACACAAAAAACCAGACACAATAGAAAAAAACAACAGCAACAAAAAAACCTCAAAGGAAATCTGTGTCGTGCGTGGCAATCTGCTTGCGCCTGACTGAACATTTTTCACGCATCATTTTAACGCTCGGGCGTGCACGCAGGCACGATATACTACCATATTAGATCTTTTCGCTCGTGAAATCTGATTGTTCAGCCACGCGGAGGTTTCTTCCTTGCCTGCCTTGGATCATTTCACAATCAATCGTTTCTAAAACAAGAATTGAAATTGATGACTCGACTCGACGCAGAAGGCTGCATGCTGTGTCTGTTGCTGGACATCTCGTTAGCAAAAAAAGTCAATGGAAGCGTGGAATGAATGATCGGTTCAAATACAAATGGCTTTAACTTCTCAGAATACTTTTAACTGTGTATTTAAAGGCCCGTCGTCCGACATATTTACAAATCGTTCTTGGCTGTTAAAACGGGCTAATTCTGTCTTTGTTAAGCCAAGTTCATTTTTGGAACAGTTTCGCTCGTGAGTGCGCCTGTACGTTCGAAACACTCTCTATCTTTCAGGCAGATTACTTCGAGGGCACAGGTGAAACTGTCCCCCCAACATAAAAGAAAAGTCTTCTTAGAATATGCGAAGTTATAGTCCTTTGTCTTCTCGGAATCTGCAAGTTTAGTTCCTACGCAGTTGACTGTTTTGAGTAATCCCCCGTATGCATTGTGAGTCTCACCGAGAGAGTACAGGGGCATGAATGAAACAGGACGGGCGTTTTTTTCCGGGGCTATGCTATGCTCCAAATTACAGCACCCTCGTTCAGCGGGTTCCGACGCATTTGCACCGCGCTTTTGCATCATAGCACCAGGAAGTCGCTGAAACGTTAGAAAATGTCATAAAGACTAAAACGGGCCGTTTCTGATGATGATGATGATGATGATGATGATGAATGGCTATTTTTAGAAGCAGCAAAAAAGACTTCCGTGCTAACTGCATGCTCATGGAGCCTTTGGGGAAGAGGGTGACGGGATAAAAAGACATTTTAAAAAGTAGAACTGAGAGAAAAGATGCGTTTTGAGGTTCCGTTTGAAGGTCTTGGTCGTAGCACAACCTGATTTTATCAACCAGACACCGGCTTGTACTAATACATTGCTACACTCGTAAGATGTCTCTTTGCTAATGTTTTAAAATAACGGCTTTAGATGACGGCAATTGTCGAAACTTTTGAAAAGGCATAGCGACAGACAAAGATCGTCCATTTTTACCCCCCCTTCCCCCCAACACACACACACACACACACACACACACACACACACACACACACACACACACACACACACACACACACACACGAAACAGAAGTGCAAAAGAGCCGTTTGTTAGAAATGGCAGATCACTGAAGGCCGAAATCGCAATAAAAGAAGGCCGAAAATGCACAACGAATGAGGTTTCAGAGCATCGCCTCTTCAGGGCCGCAACAAAAAAAAAATGATTTATGGTAAATGGAGTGACTCGCACACAAAAAGCCGGAAATATGACACATCGTTAAAGGCTGAAATGTCTTTTGGTTGTTTCCTTTATTTGGGAACCCTTTCCTGTGCAGATTATCAGTCTGGCTGAAGCATACGGTTATGCGTTGAAATGTATTTTTTCTTCATTTGGGAACCCTTTGCTATGCAAACTAACAACAAAAATACATGTGCCCGTTCAACATGCATACGCTGTTTTATTGTCTTGCTGTTGGGTGGGGAGCCGCGGTGGCCGAATGGTAGAGCGTTGGACTCTCAATGCTCGGGTCGTGAGTTCGTATCCCGGCTAGGGCCAAATATTTGTGCTGGCTTTTTCATCGTTGCCCCGTCTTTGATATCACCCGTATGTGGTGGAAACGGACGTTAAACCCCCAAACACCCCCCCCCCTTTTTTTGCTGTTGGGTTTGTTTCTGCTTTTAATAAACAGTTAACATGTTTGTTCAGAAGGTAATGAAAAACGATATTTTACAGGCAGTGCATGCCCAAACAAACCACACACACACACACACACACACACACACACACACACACACACGAATGCGCTGCTCAAAGCTACAGACATACATACACAAGTCACACACATGTTTGCCAGAAACAGACACAAGGTCACAGATTACGAGTAATCATGGTTCTGCACTGTGGCCGCTACAAATGTCAAATTGGCATAATTATTTCCTTCATGAGGTTTAATATAATAATGGTTTCCAGCAGCAAGACATGTCTATATAACAGCATGCCATACATAAACAGTTTTGAAAGTAATTTTCCCAGTGTACCGTTACGGTGTCCTTGCTAACCCCACAAATCAGAAGAGCTAGAAGCTGCATGATTTTGCACTCTGTTGTTCATGCCCTGCACATGCCCAAGAATAATGGTTAAAAACAGGCCACCCATCAAGTCAAGCCTGCCATTTTTCTCCACAACAAACATGCCTCTTGTTACCAAAATCCAAAAGCTGGGGTCAAGATATCGGTTTTCTTCGAGGCTTTTGTCACTTGACTGTCCAGAACAGCGAGTGTTACGAGCGTGGCTGTGCCTTTTTGTTTGTGTTGTGTCTTGTATGCTGTAGGATAACATCTGTTTCCCGTGATCCAGAAGTTTCTATTGTTATCATGTATATAGCGCTTAAAAACTTCCACATTAGAAAAGCATGATCACAGGGCTTTCCTGTGTCCCCCCCCCCCCCCCCCACACACACACCAATCAACCCGTTGATCCAACAACAATACAACACACACACACACACACACACACACACACACACACACACACACACACACACACACACACGTCCCTATAAATATGAGAAATTTACATTTGAAAAAGTGGGTTTCACAAAAAAGTGGGTTCCTTGAAAAATCGTCAGTATTTTCCATATAACTAACTCTAACCCTAACCCTGTTTTGGGTTGCAAATTAGGTAGTTTTAACGAAAGTAGTCAAGGGAAAGAACATTTGAGAGAATTTAACAACAACAAAAAAAAACAAAAACAACAACAACAAAAACCGACTTGGAACACGTTTGAATGATTGTCAGCACAGTATTCTGTAAGCTGCGTCTCTTGGTTTGCGTATTTCTGTTACACTGTTTTGAAAGACTGGTTGAATGACAAATAGTCACCGCGCAATAGCGGCCCCGCGCAATAGCGGCCCTGCGCAATAGCGGCCCTGCGCAATAGCGGCCCCGCGCAATAGCGGACCCGCGCAATAGCGGACCCGCGCAATAGCGGCCCTGCCCCCGAATGAACGGTGCCACATACGAGAAGGAAAAATTCTTTGCCCCGAGTGGGACTCGAACCCCTGCCCTCTCGCATTGGTGACAAGTCTCTTAACCACTAGACCACCGACCGCCCCCACACCCGCTCATCCAAGAAGAAGACCCTTGGGAGTGTTCACCCCAGGAACAACAACAACAACAACCAACTTCCTAACCGTGGTCTGCCTCATTTGAATTATCCCCTGTGAACACCAGCGAGGCTGGTCGGGTACTCCGCGAGCGGCTGGGCTCTGGTCAGCTTCAGGCACACAGTCAGAGTGAAGTATATCGTGATTGATGAAGAGAAGTGACAGCAGGAAATGGTGTCTGGACATTAATATCCTCTCGAGACTGTCGCCATTGCCGTCATTTGAAGGGGGGAGTAACATTCAACAGCGGTGCCAGCCCAGCGCCTCCTCGCCGATCTGAC
This sequence comes from Batillaria attramentaria, assembly GCA_018292915.2. NCBI lineage: Eukaryota > Metazoa > Mollusca > Gastropoda > Batillariidae > Batillaria > Batillaria attramentaria. The sequence continues at coordinate 131,897 of JACVVK020000372.1, forward strand.
CAGGCTGTTTTGGGCTCTTGGTCGGCCAGGTGAAACCTTGTGACCCAGATATATTTCGGGACGTTGTCTCAGTTAGTCGTCTTGGAACAGCACAGGTAAAACCCCCAGACCCAGATATTTTCAGGACATTATCTTAAGGTCTAGAACAGACCAGGTAAAACCTCAGTTGTCTCAGGTCAGATCGTTTTAGAACAGACCAGGTAAAACCCCGCGACCCAGCTATTCTCATGACATTGTCTCAGTCGTTTTAGGAACAGACCAGGTCGAAATCCTGTGATCCAGATATTTTTAGGACGTTGTCCCTAGTTAGTCTTTCTTGGAACAGACTAGGTGAGTGGGGGTATGTGTGGGGGGTGGGGGGGGGGGGGTTAACGTCCTTTTCCACAATATATGGGTGATATCAAAGACGGGGCAACGCTGAAAAAGCCAGCACAAATATTTGGCCCCAGCCGGATCAGACTAGGTGAAACCCCGTGACCGAGATACATGTAGTGTGTGTGTGTGTGTGTGTGTGTGTGTGTGTGTGTGTGTGTGTGTGTGTGTGTGTGTGTGTTTTTTTCACTTAGTCGATCATTTTGGAACAAGTGCGACAACATGACTGATACTCTTGGTTATAATGATCGCAGCACGCAGGCTCAAAGATCCGATCGTGTTTTAACGCTTTGTATGCTTAGCACGCACGTTTGTCGATCGCGGATGTAAAGAACCCCCATCATATATTATATGATGTAGAGAAGGCTGTGTTTCGGTGTAGGTCCAAGAAATGAGACGCCGCGAGAAAAGCGACACTTCGAGAACACATGAGGGGGACGGAATACTGCGTTTGCGAATGGCTGCATGATCATATCATGCCATTGCAGAAGATAGGATACTATAATTTTTCGGAGGATGGGAGTACTTGTCACCTAAGAGGGTGGGATACTTTCCACAATTCCCTGTCCTACCCTACCTTGGGCCCTTCTAGAGGAAATTCGAGAAAAACGAGTGCTAGCATAATGGGCATGCCACCCGACAAAAGACCTCAGAGAGACTGAGAGACAGACAGGAAGGCAGACAGATAGATCTTGAAAACAAGCACGTCTTGGAAGACAGTTCGTAACCTCTTCGAAATCAAATCACACGAGCCAATAATTGAACAGTCTGACCTGGTGCGAACTCTTGTATCAACGGTTGAGATTAAGTCACCACGTAAACAGACGCAGTTCTTAAAGACAAACAACTTTACCGGGTTTCTTCTTCTTCTTTTAGTCCCAGTGGGGGTTATTGCGTCTGGGTTGGAGATGAAATACTTTAGGCAGACGACTGACGAAAAGAGAGCAGCGAGAGGAAGCATAGCACAATATTGCGTGGCTCAATCGGCTCTACGGGGCCTATCAATCACAAACGTAATTTAGACGCCCAATGGCCGAGCCAGTAGAGAAAAGCACGAGGTAGAGACACGTGAAAAGACAGACCCAGGCAAGCCCTGCTACGCCGTCAGACAGTGTACCAAAGGGTTTAGGGAGGGGATTAACTCTCCAGGATCGATGTGATTATCTCCCTTCCCTCGGCCTCGCTCTGGCGGTAGGCTTCCGGCGTGTTTGGCGGCGCGTATCGGAGGAGTTATTGCAGGGGGTGTCTGCTGAACAACTTCATAATGATTAATAGGTCATAACGATCATAACACCCGAGGACGTGGGGCAGAGGCAGGAGCTTGCTCTATTCTGGGCGTCCGGAAATAGGCACGAGGAGCTGCCCGCTACCGGCGCAGTTGCCGTATTTATCATCACGTGTATTTAGTCTTCTGTGTTTACTCTTGGTCCGCCTCTTATCATACATGGCACGAGGCCACGATAGCCGAGCTGGGCTTTGAATGTTCGGGGTTGTGAGTTCGAATCCCGACTGAAAGCTGAAAAAAAATGGTCTCGTCCGGCTTTTCCTCGTTGCCCCGTCTTTGACATGTGACCACGATGTGGTTGTAAAAGACGTAGCTACTGAGCTTGTAAGGCGCTGGACTTTTAGTGCGTGGGTCATGAGTTCGAATCCCGTGATGTGATTGCAATAGACGTAGGTCCTGAGTTTGTGAGGCGTAAGACTGTCTACACGCTGGTCGTGACTTCGATTCCGCGACTGAAAGCTCAAAATGTGTGCCTTTTCCTCTCGATGCCCCCGTCTTTGACATCACCATGATGTGATGACAAAGGACGTAACTACCGGGCTGGCTCGGGTGGTGAGTTCGAATACCGGTGTAACAGGCCAGAGTATACCCCCTGACTACTTTATACCCTCGGGTATAAAGTAGCCAAGGCCGGTTCAACCCCCTCGGTATAGATCAGCCCAGGCCGGATTCAGAGTACACCTCGGGGTATAGTCTGGGCTAGGCCAGTTTATACGGGGGGATACTCTGGGCTAGGCCAGTTTATACGTGGGGATAATCTGGGCTTGGCCAGTTTATACGGGGGTATAGTCTGGGCTAGGCCAGTTTATACGGGGGTATACTCCAGGCGGGGTATAATCTGGACTGCTACACCTGCCAAAACAATTGTGCTGGCTTCTTCCGCGTTGCCCTAAAGGTCTCTGACATCACCCAAGCTGCGGAATAGTCTTTCTTGCTTGCGCGGCGTCAAGCCACAACAAACTACAGTGAAGTCCGGCTGTAGTGATAGACCCATGTAGTGACAGTCCGGCTGTAGTAATAGAATTTCTTGGTCCCGGTCCCAGTTGTTCATGTTCTTTGTTAACTTAGTCCGGTTGTAGTGATATTTTTCAGGCCGGATATAGTGATAGTCCGCTTGTAGTGATACTATTTTCAAGTCCCGGGGAAGCTAAAGTCCGGCTGTAGTGATAATGTTCGAGAGTAATCTCCCTTTACCAAAATGGCGAGCAAACGCCAGCAACGCAATGTGCTTAGCCCTTGGGACCAAATTTTTTTATCACTACATCCGGACTATTACTACATCCGGATGTCCGGTTATAGTGATATTTTTGTAGGTTTTATCACTACATCCGGACGTCCGGTTATAGTGATATTTTTGTAGGTTTTATCACTACATCCGGCCAATCGCTTGTAGTTGTAGTGATATCTTTAAAGCTGATTAAATTTCATTCCTAAAAAATCTGACGATTTTTCATTTAACCCGTATTTCTAAGTGGCCCTTCTCTCTCTCTCTCTCTCTCTCTCTCTCTCTCTAAAACACGCACACACACACACACACACACACACACACACACACACACACACACACACACACACACACACACACACACACACCGGCTGTTGAACTGCTAGGACGGGGGTAGGTTAACACAGGACATTTGCAAGCCTGGCAAAGACGACAGAAGAAACGTCACAAAACGAAATCAATAGTGGTTCCAAAATCACCTTATTACTGCCTTGAGGCTAGTTTACCAAATGTGCCGCCGCATGTGGCAATAAAAGCTTTGAAGATATCACTACAACTACAAGCGATTGGCCGGATGTAGTGATAAAACCTACAAAAATATCAATATAACCGGACGTCCGGATGTAGTGATAAAACCTACAAAAATATCACTATAACCGGACATCCGGATGTAGTAATAGTCCGGATGTAGTGATAAAAAAAATTGGTCCCGAGGGCCATCACTACATCCGGACTTCACTGTACCTAACTAACTTACCCTTACGTGGATCGATGGCGAATGGCAGGGGACGTAAACCCCGCAGACAACCAATCGCTGCATATAATTAATATACAGTCTTCACAAAAAGTTAAGGACCAGTCAACATAATGGGTGACAGTTTCAATAAATCAGAAAAAATAAACGAATAAGATTTTTCCTGTAAAATTCGGTAGCAAGGTTAAGGGGTAATTAGTGAACATGGCGACCACTGTGTGGATGGCACGTGCGCGTCACACAGCATGCTTGGCGCGTTTGAAAATCTGCAATTTCGGCAAAACTAGACCGAGTTTCAGTGTTCAGTGAGCGATACCTGGGGCTTTCTGCACGGCAAAAATGAGATGCACGTCAAAGAATGCATCCCTGTGCTCATTTGTTTGCCTACATAAGCCGCCGTTTCAGCGATGTTCAGCACTACACCAGCATGCCACCACGACAAAAGTTGAATGATATTTGCAAGTGGTCCTTAACTTTTTGTGAAGGCTGTATTACATCTCAGTGGCCGTACTGGGGACACGATGGCACAGTGACTGCAGTAAAGGAGCCACGATAGCCGACCGAGCAGAGTTACGGGGAGGGGGGGGGGGGGGTTAGTGCTCGGGTTGTGAGTTCGATTTCAGGCTGGGAGCCAACGAAATAATTGTGCCAGCTTTTCCCTCGTTACTCTGTCTCTAATAAAAAGAAAGGAGAGATGATGATGATGATGATGATGATGACTTATTTTCTCGGATAATTGGCTGAAAGTATTGCTCGGCTCTACGAAAACAGAAACGTTGGCAGAGAGAGAGAGAGAGAGACACACACACACACACACACACACACACACACACACACACACACACACACACACACACACACACACAGACTGACTGTGTTTTGCAAGAATGGGAGTTTTTAGGCAGGCAGAGCCACGTTAAACACAGGTCATTGCTAGGTGTACAAGGAAAACAATGATTACAACACCACAGAAATTTAAAAAAAATATTCATCATTTGAACACACACACACACACACACACACACACACACACACACGCACGCACGCACGCACGCACGCACGCACGCATGTGGCGGGAGGGAGGGGGGGGGCAGTTGGGGATTGAGGGTAAGGCACACAAGGTAAGACAGTGGGTGGTGTTTATGTCATTCGTGGCGTGCCGAACATAATCTGGCGGAAATACATTCTGTTGGCAGTGAAAACAACACAAACAAGACGTGTTGTCTGTGAAAACAGCTTTTGCTACCTTGCCGATTGAGAGAAACGTTCTCTTTTTCAACAAGAAGCCTCGTGTAGAGTTAGGCGTGACGCACGTCAGTGTAAGAAAGAGTCACAAAGGGAGCGGAATTTTCCTCTCAGGTGTGCTTGAATGGTTGATTACTCTCTCTCTCTCTCTCTCTTTCTCTCTCTCTTCTCGGGGAGCCAGGGTGGCCGAATGGAAGAGCGTTGGACTTCTAATGCTCGGGTCGTGAAGTCGTATCCCGGCTGGTGCCAAATATTTGTGCTGGCTTTTTCGTCGTTGCTCCGTCTTTGACATCACCCGTATGTGGTGGAAAAGGACGTGAAACTCCCAAACACCAACCAACCCACCCTCTCTCTCTCTCTCTCTCTCTCTCTGTCTCTCTCTCTCTCTCTCTCGCGCGCACACACACACACACACACACACACACACACACACACACACACACACACACACTAATAATAATAATAATAATAATAATAATAATAATGTGTGAATTAAGTAGACGTTTTCCACACAATTGCTTTTCTCAAAGCGAAACACGCACGCGCACGTCAGTGAATCATACCCATTCTCTCACACACCGGTCATAAACACATTACAATCACGTACGAGTGGTCAGCTCAGCTATACCGCTCTTCAGGAGACTCATTACATAAGCTATTGTAGCACTGCTTTACGATTGTGTAGTGAAATGTACCAATAACATTTTGCGCATGTTTGTATAG
>JACVVK020000372.1:142500-175000 GCA_018292915.2 Batillaria attramentaria
CCCGAGCATTGAGAGTCGAACGCTCTACCATTTGGCTATCCCGGCTCCCCACGTTATTTTAAAACATAAGCATATACACAACTTTAGATTGTAGTAAGGTATTAATGTAAGTACAAATCGGCTTCTGGTTGGTAAGCGGCCCCTTTCAATCATTCTAACCGACAACTGAAAATCAAAAGCGGTTTTTTCCAGTGCTATCTCGTTTAGAATTTGGAAATACGTGGTGCTATGGCGTGTGAACCCGTTGATTGACGCTGCAATCATTTAATGAGCGGCATAGCACAGGAAAACCTCCCGTCCATATTGTTTCACTCCCTGGGTAGACACGCTGGACTTCCAATGCTCGTCTGAGGAGCCAGCAGCTTGCGCTGGCTTTGAATCCTTGTTGCCCAGGATCACCAGTATGTGGTGGCAATGACTTTAAATCAGGTTACACAATGGTAACAGCTTCCGGGGCATGTAGTAGCAATTCCGCTAAATATAGTATAGAATTTTTAGCCCCTTTTTAAATTTGTGTGCAGAGTAAAAACTGGCAATCGGGGGATGTTTGTTGGCTTTGTAAATAAGTTTCATGCCAGGAAACAGTAAAAGTAGTGAAAAATGAGCCTGGCATGTGGACTATTCGTATTCATGCGCGGCTGGCACAAGAGCTAGCAGACGACAGAGGAATAAGGGGGCAGGTGGTCGCTGCTAGCATTGAAAAAGAGTGGAATATTGGAATTTGTTTAAATGAGTCTTTGGCTGCTGGATTTTTGTGATTTTTTTTTTTTTTTTTTTTTGGGGGGGGGGGGGGTGAATGTTAAAGCATTTCTAGAGTGTCATGCGTAGCGTCATGTTTAATAGGAATATGCAGCGTTTTCTTTGAAATCCTATCTCTATTGTTGCAAAACCAACAAGCTTTCTCGAACGCAGAGACGTCATCTTGAACTGAACTGCTCAGCAGAGGCGGCAGGTGACTGTTCAAATTCTTGTTTGTGAACGTATTTCTGGACTTCCCTCGTTATTATTTACGCTGGACATTTTCCAGCGAAACTTGTCCATTCCCCAGAAGCAGCTGTATGTGAATGAATTTGTTAAACTGTACCCTACGCATCAGTCTTTGGTTGCTGGATGTTTGTGATTTTGGGGGTGAATTTTCAAGCATTTCTAGCGTTATGTTTAATGGGAATATACAGCGTTTTCTTTGAGATCCTATCTCAACAAGATTTATTGAACGCAGAGATGCCATCTTCAACAGAACTGAACTGAACTGCTCAGCAGAGGCGGCAGGGGACTGTTGAAATTCTTGTCTGTGAACGTAGTTTCGGACTTCCCCTCTTCCCTCCTTATTATTTACACTGGACTTTTTCCAGCCAAACTTGTTCATTCCCTAGAGGCAGCTGTATGTGAATGAATTTTTAGGGGGCACATGCCAGTGAAAACTTTTTCAGAGACCCAAGTAGAAGTTCCGGTTGCTTTCAGCAGGCTGCAGACGAGCTGTCTAGAAAGGACACGGCAGTTCCTGTAGCGACTATGGCTCCAACAGAGTCTCTGGCTCAGACCCTGTTCTACAAGAAATCGATCTGTCGGCAGTTTACAGAGAGAGACTGACTGACTGACTGACTGACTTGCTGAAACTTTATTTTCCAAGCAAGAGATAATACACACACAAGTCTCTCGAACTATCTGTCCTTGTTACACTACGAAATACAATACATACAACATACAAGAGAGAGAGAGAGAGAGAGAGACAGACAGACAGACAGACAGACAGACACACAGACAGACACACAGACAGACTGACTGACACACTGAGGGAGACAGAGACAAAGATAGACAGTGAGTGATGCTGTTTTTGGTGCCGCCTTTAAGCACGATGTATCACACTTACAAAGAGACTAACATCATGATATTATTTCTAGACAACAGAATCTTCTGGCAAAAATTTAATTTCTTCTTTAAGGATCGTTCTACGTCGACCTTTTCGGTGAGTTTTCTTGACAAGACACCATTTCTGTTGTTTTTGTTGTTGTTGTTGTTGTTGTTCGTTTGTTTTTGTTTGTTTTTGTTGTTGTTTTTGTTTGTTTGTTTGTTTTTGGTAAATGACTGATCAAAATGAGACGCAGTCAAGACGTTTAGGTTTAGTACCCTAGTTATTTACCCTATTTGCTGCCGGAGTAACTCAAGAGGTCAAGCTGGTGTGAAGTGTTTGGCCTTGGTTAGTTTAGTTAGTCAGGGGAGTGGTGTTCCCCCCGTCATGTCTGGGTCAGTGAATCTTAAAGTTTACGCTAGAATTTTGACACTGGACATCTCTCTCTCTCTCTCTCTCTCTCTCTCTCTCTCTCACACACACACACACACACACACACACACACACACACACACACACACACGCACGCACGCACGCACGCACGCACGCACGCACGCAGTCCTATCCCATACACTCGGCTTCCGGCTACTCAAACACCCACCCACAAACACGCACACACACGCACACACACACACACACACACACACACAAACGCAATAAATGTATGTGTGAAATTAAAATCGATTGGTTCATTGTCAGTCTTAATTAATAGAAATTTCATAGTTGGTTGCGCCGATTACTTGCAAAAAGCAGTCCAGAGACTCATAAAAAACAGTGTTTCATGGGTCGAACTAAGTTCAGTGATGCCATTAATTTTACTTGTACTAAACAAGCGCAGTCCATTAAATAAAAAAAATACACCCTTTGATTCAAATAAAATGATCAATCTGAAAAAGTTTATTAAATTTCACCCTTGGAAGCATTCGCACACATGGCATCGACACGCTATGTTCAACAACCTCCCAAGAGATCCCCCATTGAACACACGCGATTTAAGGATTGCGACCACAAACTAATTGCAATGTTCCGCTGATGAACTTAGGTCAAGGCATCCGGTGCACAGCAAGGCCAACCACTCCATGCGTTCCGTCCGTCCAATAAGCTGCTCTGTTGCTCGCCGATCGGACCTTTTCTGCAATTACCGCGGCGGCCATATCGCCCGCGACGGCACACCAAAAGGATCGGAAAATGTTCGGAGATAGCTGGGAAGGCTCACGTGCACCACGTGCGCAGTTCAGCCGGCTGTATATCCAGCAGCGATTATGGACTGGATGGCTGCCATTTTCATCCCTTTTTATTGGGTATAATTGCAGTGTTTACCATGCAGAGAACCTCTTGGCTGATTTATGATATTTTCGCTACGGATCAAGACTGCTAATGATGATGGTTGGTGCAAGACGTATGAGAAATAGCTTGAAGATGGTCATAAAATAGTCTATTAGTCGCGGCTGATTTTGCGACTGTTTTCCCCTGATTTTTGTTTCTGTGGCCTGCAGCTTGAAAACAAATCAGTACCAAGCTTGATTAAAAAAAAAGAAAACAGCGTAAACATTGCTGTATTCTTTACTTCAGACTTGGCACGCATTTGAAATCGTTGCTGAGCCGTGAAAAATATTCAGCAACAAACTTGATTACAGAAAAGAAAATAGCGACGACAACATCTTATTTTCGTTGCTCTGCCGTGAAAAATAATCCAAGCCTACAACCCACACACAAATTTCATGGTTCGATGAGCACGGGTGCTTACAATGTCTTATTTTGCCTCCCAGCGTTTGAATCCGAAAACTGTCGTCACGCCAGAGCGTTGCCGATTCATTTTGATTGAAGCCAGTCTCAAAACCCGGTAACCTCATTTCCCGGTCAATGCCACGTCCTTTCTTATTTTCTCCATGCTTGATCCGTCGTGTGTTTATCGCTTTTCCCCGGATCAGTAGATCCAGACCGTGATTTCAGACACGGTCTTCCGAGCAGCTGGAGGGATGGAATCAGCTTAATCAGCAGGCTTCGGTGAACCGCTCGCTCCCTAACATTACACGGCCCAGCGCAAGCTGACGCGCCAGTTGCATCACTGAAAATATTGCACATGGTGAGGGTGGTGGTGGTTGTGGCGCAACCGCGCCATCTTCCTGGGATCCTTATTATCGCCGGGTTTGAACAGCTGTCCCGATCAGTCGGCCCCGTAAATCGAGCAGCAACGCCTGAGACGGTACGACCACCTATTAGTGGGGCTAGGAGTCTGACAGGTTCTCTCCTCCCACCTCTCCCCCTGATGGACCCCCCCTCCCCCCTGCCCCCCAACTTTCCCTCTACACCGCTGCCAATGTTCTCTATCCTGCAAATCAGTTCTGTAATCGGCATAGACTAACTGAGCGGTTAGCCCATGCATACATCATTGCAATAAATTATAATTTTATACGTTACACTGAATAAATTATATTGACAGGATGAGGTTATATAAATTATGGGGGGGGGGGGGGAGTGAGTTACGCTATTAAAATAATACCCCAAAATATTACTATTCTTTCAAAGCCTGAAGATATTTTTTTCATGGAATGCTGTTATCGTTGTACCTATTCCTCCTGTGTGTGAAGACATTTCTGTCAATGTTCGAAAGTTTCAAGGGGTGATGCAGACAGTAACAGTACATAACTTGGGACAACTCGCCCGTGAAACTGCTGAGTGGCGAAACTGATAATTTCCCCCACTATGAACATGAGTTCCAGCGACAAGACGTTGTCTGGGATGACTCTGCATACAGAACTGTGGCAGTAGGCCAGGACTTTCTGTCCTTCAACAGTCTCAGAAGGAGGTTATTAACCCACAAAAAGCTGACGAGAATTCCATTTTTCTCTGGAAGCCACGTATGTTCTAATTTCCTTGCGGAAAAAAAACAACCCTACCGCCAAACTGCAACATGCCATCAGTTTAAGGCGTTTGCCATTCTCAGACTAAGGAACTCTCAGGGCAAACAGATTCACCATTTTTCGACAGGTAGGCAGGAGGTTAGGTGTGCCGGCAATGCTGAATGCTTTACTCGAAATAATTAGTGCTGCATTTTGTAAATGTCACTTGTAGTCTAGGCATGTCTGATAAAAAGATGCATCTTAGTTTGCCTGCAGTTGTCGCACATTTAGTGAGCAGGGGTTATTCGCTGTTCAAGAATTTCAGTTGATTTCTTAATAATAATAATAGTGGAGATTTTTAACGTGCCTAACCCAAGGGCTGGCTCTAGGCGCTTTACAATAATATTATAACGGGAGGGGGGGGGGGGAGTAGCAACAACCCGCGAAAATAAAGACTGATAAAATAAAAATAAGAAACCCGCATTGTCTCCCTGCAGGCAACAGAGACCATGGCAGTGAGAGAGCGGGGACCCCAGCATCCTGCCCAGACACAGGATGTGGGGAGCCCAACCCAAATAAACCATCTTACACACACACACACACACACAGTGCACAAGACAATAAAAAGCTGAGGTGTACATAACATGGGACAGCTCGCCTGTGAAACCCTGAAATTTCTTGTACGTTCGCCAAGTCTGCGGCCCAAACAGAGACAGATGGTAACTTGTAGAAACTCCAGGGGGGTGGACTTCAAAGCTCTCCAAGGTGGAGTCTGTTACTCAAAGGGGGTAATTATAGAAAAAGTACTACTCGCACAGCTTTAAGAGAGAGAGAGAGAGAGAGAGAGACAGACAGACAGACAGACAGACGGACGGACGGACGGACGGACGGACGGACGGACGGACGGACAGACGGACAGACGGACAGACAGACAGACAGACAGACAGACAGACAGACAGACGGACGGACGGACGGACGGACGGACGGACGGACGGACGGACAGACAGACAGACAGACAGACAGACAGACAGACAGACAGAAGTGAAATGAAAAGGTGGGTGGGTGGGTGGGTGTTTGGGGGGTTTCACGTCCTTTTTCACCACATAGGGTGATATCAAAGACGGGGCAACGATGAAAAAGCCAGCACAAATATTTGGCCCCAGTCAGGATCGAACTCACGACCCGAGCATTAGAAGTCCAACGCTCTACCATTTGACCACCCCGGCTCCCCCGAGAAGGGGGTGGGGGGGGGGGGTACTTGTGGGAGCTGGGGGCGGTGATCCACGGAAAGGGAGTAATTTCTTGAAATGTTGCTTAAATTAGCTTTGAAAGTACATAACACGTCTCACTGTCACTGACTGCCGTACTTCAACGACTACTAGCGTCAGACGGTAAAAACGCCTAAATGCTTATCAGATTGATAGCTCGTAGCCCCTTTAGACAAAATTAATGGTAACAGAACTGCCTTCAACCTTCCGTGAATTTGCAAGTGTTGATTCAACTGCTCCAAGTCAGCAAAGAAAGTAAATCTTTTTAAAAAAAAATATAAAGATCGAGTGTGGCATTACTGGATTTAACGGCAAGAAGAGGATGAACGGCCAGAACAGATCTGGCGTTCCTCCCACCGACAAAAACATACCCCTGATCCGTAAATATCATTTTCTTTGCACCGTTGAAAGAGTTATGGACGCAGGGCCAGACCCGACGTTGCAAATAGCTAGCGAGGAGACGCGTTTTTCATCGCCCAAGGACATCGACACCACATATGTAATGTTAAAGGAGGCAATAAATACCTACAATAAGGTCGTGGTGCTGAGATACTCCTGAACGTTACTGGAAGACTAAGGACAATACATTGAACCCAGTCTGGGAAGCAGAACGGTAGGATGCCTCTGTGGCAAGACTGGCCGTTCGCTCGTATGTGGGTTTTAAAATAGCGGTATGCGCGTTGTGTGAAGGGAAAAACGTCAAATGTGACTTACCAAGCTCTGAGGCTGTTCGCAGAAAAGAGATGACGCTCCATTTTGACACGAAGACCGTTTTCTTAACTTTGCAGCTTCTGATATTAGAGAAATACAGTTTTAGCTGAACGTGCGACGTTTTTCTTGTGTGAATAGGGCCTGAATGTTTCTTTTAAAAAAAGACCAGCCAGCCAGCCCTTTAGGCTCCACAGCAAGCCGTTAAGGCAATGTTAAGCTGTCGCGAGTTTTGGTCTAGTCTGTTGTGTTATTTCATGACACAGTTTACTGTTTTCGAAGCACGGGTTAAGCTTATTCGATTTAAAAAAAAAAAGGTTTTCTACAATGTCGTAGTATACCAAACAAGAGTATTGAGACTTTCACGCCCTTTTCCAACACAGAAGGGGGATATATCAAAGACAGGGCAATGAGTAAAACACACACACACACACACACACACACACACACACACACACACACACACACACACACACACACACACACACGCACGCACGCACGCACGCACGCACACACACACAGCACAATATGTTACCTTCCACATACGTGAGGTCCTCGTGATGTTCGGGGGGTACGTGTACTTTATTTATTAATTTTATGTCTTTATTTACTTGAGATATTTACTGGCGTCGCGATGTTAACGTTAACAGAAATCCGTCTTTAAGAAATAGTTGTAGAGATCGCGAAAAGTCACTGCATTTCGATGGAAATTTCTAGACCATCCCAGAACATGATGGTGCAATAACATCAGTAACCTTGGAAAGATTCCGTACTTGCCAGTAAGTTGAGGAATGTTCTAGATCTGACCTGTTTAGTACGCTCGTATATAAGCAGCCCTGCACAGCGATCTGGGTTCTTCTTCTTTCATGAGTTTGTTTTCCATGCATCTTCTGTTAATAAAGTATTGGAGTTGTATCCTGTTGTATCCAGTGTCTTCTCTGCGAATGCACCGAACGAGCGACATAGCAGGAGAAAAATACAACAGAAATGTAAACGGTGCGCGCAAAACCGTTTCTCGAAACATTCTGTAAATTAATGGCTACTTGAATTTTGGAACTGAAAAACAAGGTTTTTTGCCAGTGGTGTAAAGTGTTTCTAACGCATTAAGATGCCATCTTCTCTAATGACCTTTTTATTTTTGCTCTATCTCTTCCAAGACGTTGCCAAAATGTTTTACTGGTGGAGGCCAGGTAAAGTGCACACACACACACACACACACACACACACACACACACACACACACACACACACACTTACACACTGGCACGCACGCCACGCACGCACGCACGTACAAGATTTAGTGCCGCAATCCCCCGCCAAGTAAAGGGTTTTTAAATAAAGATTTTATTGCACGTTTCCCGAGATGTTCTGATTTCGCCTTCCCAGCCTGTCGCTCTGGTAAGTGATGAGCACTAGGGAGTTGAGTTGAACATTAAAAACAAACCTACACCTACTGCCATTCTCTCTCTCTCTCTCTCTCTCTCTCTCTCTGTGAGCGTTTTCTTGATTTTTCTTTCGATTTGCTGTTGCTGAATTATCATGTTACATGTTGATATGTCTTTTTGTGTGCGATAATTTGTTCTAAATCTGTTTTGAATTTGGTTCCTATTGGTCATGGTGTTTTTGATGTCTGAAGTTTTTAGCAGCGGCAAACTCTCTCTCTCTTCTTCTTCTTCTTCTATTTGTTCTTTGCTTGTTTTGTGCGCATTTTTTTTTTACTTACGTCATCGGCAAATTCGAACAAGAGGAAACAGGGGGTAAAGTGGTTATCAACATGTATCAGTTATACACAGTTACAAACAAAATATACACAGACAACGACAAATGTAAGCTATCATTTGTAATTACTTCAAGTTACATGTATATACATTATGGCGATGCCTTTGCTGCAGTGTTACGCAAGCATAGTCTGCATGTGTGATACTGCAGTATTGCCAAGTCACAGTTGATGAGGTCGAGGCTGAGAGTCGATTGGGTTAGGTAAGTCACGTGCAAAAAAATTGACCAGTAAGAGCCCAGTATGTGTTTGACTGAATAGTCTTGTAGGGGTTTCTTACTTATTGAAGCTCGCAAGACACCTGGTCTGGTATTCATGAAGCGCGTTTAGCTAGTATGAACGAGTTTAAGTCTAAACGAGCGGACAAGACTGAATAGGAAGTTACTATTGTTAAACGCCCGTTTAGACTTGACTTGACTTGACTTGACTTAATCCCTTTTATTCCCTGGGGAACATAGGGCTACAACCACACTCCGCCAGCGCACTCGGCTCTGGGACGCCCTCCTTAGTTCGGCCCATGTCGTTCCGGCGGCCTTGGCTTCAGCGTCCGTACTCGTCCGCCAGGTCTTTTTCGGTCGGCCCACTTTGCGCTTTCCCTGGGGGTTCCAATCAACCGTTTAGACCTGTACGCGTTTATCCTAGCGAAACGCGCTTCATGAATACCAACCTAGTTGTAGAAAGCCATTCTATGAGTTAACTTGGAGCCAAGCAAATTATGTACCCTTGCTCACCTTCATCTGGAACATATCACAGTCTAGATTATCTTTGAGTACACTGAACGTGGGAGTCAATGTAATCACCTCTCAACATGCCACACGCGGAATTGCCAAATACTGTACTAATAATTAGTCTCTAAAGCACAGTCTAGATTATCTGTGAGTGTAATGAACGTGGGAGTGTAATCACCTCTCAACATGCCACACGCGGAATTTCCAAATACTGTACTAATAGTAAGTCTCTAAAGCATAGTCTGGATTATCTGTGAGTATAATGAACGTGGGAGAGTAATCACCTCTCAATTAACATACCATCTAAATGCACGTATACAGTAACGTGGAATTACTACATACTGTACTAGTAGTAAGTATCTAAAGCACAGGGGGAGCCGGGGTGGTCGAATGGTAGTCGGTAGAGCGCTGGGCTTCTAATGATCGGGTCGTGAGTTCGATCCCGGCTGGGGCCAAATATTTGTGCTGGCTTTTTCATCGTTGCCCCGTCTTTGATATCACCCTATGTGGTGGAAAAGGACGTTAAACCCCCAAACACCCACCCACCCACCCTCTAAAGCACAGCCTAGATTATCTGTGAGTATAATGAACGTGGGAGAGTAATCACCTCTCAAGTAACATACCATCTAAATGCACGTATACAGTAACGTGGAATTACTACATACTGTACTAGTAGTAAGTCTCTAACGTTTATCTTAAAAGTCCTAAGATTCAGTTGTAGGCTCACAGATCGTTCCGAGCTGTTTCGCTGGGCCCGTATGTAAAAGTCGAGGTTAGGGCTTTTAGCCCCGGGTTCGCGTCTAACCTCGAACTAAACTAGCTCTAGGGTATTTTTTTTATTATTTTAATCAAGAAGCGGACCCATTCCAACAAGGTGCCTTAGTGTTATACTGTAGAAGGATTTTTGTTCTTCCTTTCTTCGCTTCCTTTTGTATTTAATTTTGCTTTTGGGTTTCTTTGTCCTAGTCTGGGTTAGGCCCGTAGCCGTGGGTTAAATTAACCTCGACTTTTACATACGGGCCGTGGTGTCTGGGAACACACCACTAAGACACATGCACCAATAACATGCACAGACAGGCTTACGTTCAACTGACTGAAGCCAACACGCTGTAGCCGGTGACAGTGTAGCGACACTCGATCTTGTAGTTCAAGCAGCCGACAAGGGAAACATGGCGGACGCCGTTTACGGACGGCCGAGTTTTCCTTGATCGCACGGCCATCAAACGTCATTGTGTTGCATTCGGAGCTCTACTAATCTCTAAGATAGACAGATCAGTTGGAACGCACAGGCGCAGTCACAAGCGAAACGGTTCTAAAACAGAAGTCTCCCTACAAAAAAAAAAAAAAAAAAAAACTTGTAATGGTAGCAACAGCGCCTCCAGAGCGTTGAACTTCTAATGCTCGGGTCGTGAGTTCGTATCCCGGCTGCGGCCAAATGATTATTTGTGCTGGTTTTTTCATCGTTGTCCCGTCTTTGATATCATCCGTATGTGGTGGAAAGGGACGTTAAACCGCCAATCGCCCACCCACCCGCCTCTAACACAGTCATTTGACTGCAGAATCAGTGTACAATTCTGTGCGTACTATGCCAAAAAAACAAAACACACAAGCCGAGCGTGACCAAAATGACTGCCTAATCGACAGTAATGTACGTAGCGTAAGCAGACAGAAGTAAACTGAGCAACTGAAGCCTCTCTAACAATCCTTTGGCTGCCGAATTTACCTTTCTGTACGTATGCCAAAAACAAAACACAACGGCGTGACCAACACTGAAGGGAATCTGTCAGTTACCAGTGCAGGCGGCATGAGCAGACGAAAGTTTCTGACTAGAGATTCAGGTCAGACAGGGGGAAATATGCAGACACAAACTACGCTAGGGCGGGCATCTGCTCATTTTGCCGACATGTTTATTCGAGCAATCCGCAGATAGTTATGCGCCTGCAACTGCAGTTGCCTCCCCTGGAAGTAGACAATTGCGGTGCTTTCCCTTTGGGATGCTCTCCTCACCTCCACGGGGTGAGTTCGTTTCCGGTTACTTAATGGCGCTCGAAATCGGATTACAAGTGTTTGAAAATGGCGGCGCGACGCACAGAATACTGAAGCTGAATTAAGTAGGAGGGCACTTGTTTGAGGAGCGATTTTACAGAAGGGTTGCCGTCACTGCATAGCAGGAACCCTGCCAGACGCAATTTTGTTTTTCTAGGTTGGCGTCAACTCTGCACCATCGGCTTTCACTACGCTTAGCCTCTGTAGTGACCCGAAACGGGCTAACCGACACCTGAGCCGAGACAACTAATCACTCAGAAGGAAACATCAAACACGCTCGGTGACAAGGAAAGTGAACAACTTTGTGGTAAACGTGGTATTTCACAGTGTGCACAGAAGCGGTGGATTCTGTCGCATTCACCGGCACAGTACATTTTCAGCCTGTTTCGGAGATTATTGCCTGCAGAAGCTGTCTCCCTTGCATACACCGAACCGCAGCAAGCATGCATTTTTCGTGGAAACTCTGTGCTCTGCCACAAAAACTGCGTGCAAGGGAGACAACTCATGCAGGCAATAATCTCTAAAACAGGCTGCAAATGTACTGTGCCGGCGTTGTTTCCTTCTTTGTGATTAGTTGTCTCGGCTCAGGTCTCGGTTACTACGGTTAGCCTGTTTCGGGTCATTACAGAGGCTAAAACGTACTGAAAGCCGATGGTACAGAGTTGCGCTGGCGTGAGTGGTCCACACTGAAGAAACACAGTAAATATGAGTTGTAGTATGAGTTGTAGTAATTACCGGTTGGTGGAGAGTGGGTCAGGAAAGGCGAGAGCGTGCGCTGCTTAGGGATGTCTGCAGTTCTTGTTTGGAACGAAGGAAAACGAAGAAACATTGAGTAAATCACGGGTCTGCCACGTTTAACCCTTGCTGGGCTGCTAGTGCCACAGGCTGTAAGAAACACCAGGGCCTAGGGCTGCCTCCAAGGCTCGGTTGCATCCCTTTGTCTGTTTTTGCCATTTTGTCAGTCTAAAGAAATTAATAATAAATAAAAATGCGCAACAGGACCTTGAGTGAAAGGAACAATGTGCAAGGGAAATAACTCCCAATGTTTGGGGTAGGAAAAGGTGGATCGATAAGGACAGCTAGAAGCCACTTAGCATTACACGTTAACATGCAGCCCAGCCCTGAGGGCTGCATTGGTGTTACAAGTTAACACGTAGCCAGTCAAAATCAAAGGAGAAAAACTTCGTGATTCGCTTTCCTACTGTCGACCTTTTCTTTAAGCCTGTGGTTGGTTGTTTGACGTTCAAATTAATGACTTTTTCCACCATATACAGATCTAAAAAGGCGAAACGACGAGGAAAAATCCAGTACAATTTTTTTTTTTCTCCCAGCCGCCGACCCAAACATTGAAAGTTCAACCAACTATTCTGACTCCACTAGAGTCTGTGAAGGTCATTTACCAGTAGATCTGATCTAATGCCTTTAAAAAAATTAAAAGAATTGTCATGAAAATATGTCTTTAAATAATACTTAGTTTGAGAGTCTGCAAAGTTTCGCCACCGTTAAACCAAAGAAAAGGTTTATGAGGACGATTCCTGGTGGAATATGTCTTGATATCCCAAAGCCACAAGGATTTACAACCATACCGGATTACATACACCGTCAAACTGTAAAAGGATCTAAGTGCTTATGAAATTCGTGGCGCTTAGGCTCTTAGAGCTATGTATCTGTTATTTAGATGTGGAAGGCTGAAAATAAACTTGACTGCTTCGCTTTAAAACAAATCGTGGCGCTTGGGCTCTTTTAACCAAATGACGGTAGATAATTAATCATTTTTGGTAGATATAATCTGCAGGGGTTTTTTTTTTCCCGTAGAAGACTGATCCTCGCACACTTAAAAAAACAAAACAAAAAAAAAACGATCACGATTACTTTCTCCCGAAGACAGTGCACAAGGAGAAGCCAAACTGCCCAAGAAGGTCAAAGAAGTCACGATCTCTCTCATAAAAAGGCACATCGTAAGACGCACGACCGACGTAATTACGTAACGTATCTGAATACCATGGGGAAGCTGCCGACGATTTATTCCATCATTTATTACATGATATTTGCTCATCCTGCCAGTGTAGCTTCCAGCGCTGTGTACCACGTGACGCTTTATTGGAGATGGCAGCGATTTCGGGCTTCAACGTTATTGCTGACGCTAGGATCGGGAAACTGAATTCGCGTGATTAAAGAGGCTTGCTGCTTGGGAAAAGAACGTTGTAAGAAAAGTTTTATTTTAAAAAAAAAGTGAGTGATGTGTCCACAGTGACGTAAGTGGTCACGTGAAAAGACTGTTTTGCGCCTCTGGGAACATTGATAACGGTCAGTTTTGTATTTAAGTGCTCGCAGCTGTGACGTTTATGACGAAGAGATCGATTAAGATTCGCCTTACAAATGTCTTCCCTCCTTTGCTTGTTTTGTCCATATATCAGCCTTTCCTACCTCTTCAAGTTCTAAAGTGTCAGCATTAGATCTTGTTGCGTGTAGTCATCGACATCACGAACATCAGTCTGAAAGTCTGCCTCTGATACGCGTCGTTCATTTGTGTGTGTGTGTGTGTGTGTGTGTGTGTGTGTGTGTGTGTGTGTGTGTGTGTGTGTGTGTGTGTGTGCGTGCGTGCGTGCGTGCGTGCGTGTGTGTGTGTGTGTGTGTGTGTGGTGTGTGAGAGAGAGAGAGAGAGAGAGAGAGAGAGAGAATGCCTGTGTTCTGTTGTTAGCCCAGCGTTCAGATTATAAATGAACTCTTACGCTATTTCTTAAATCTTAATTAATTTTAAATTAATATAATTACTTTGATATTGATTGTTCTTAATTATTTAGTTGTTGATCTATGCTGAGCCTGTCTTAATCGTAATTGCCCGTTTCGGGATGAATAAAGTGCAATTGAATTGAGAGAAATGAAATGAAATGAAATGAAATGAAATTTATTCCAGAGGGGCCATGCCCCTTTTGGAAGGGGGAGATGCACATGCAACAATAGTTTCCAGACAAACTCACAAAGTACTTGAATACGAACGTTAAACAACGTTTGTAGAACGGCATAATCTATCAAACTATTCAAAGCGTACTCAGACTTTTATCTTTATGAGATGAGACTCTTACAGCTCTAAAGCTTCAAGACTCAGCCGTTGCTCCTAAACATGTCTACATAACTGAACCCTGTACATCAAGATAAAGATTATATCTGCAGACTAGTTGTCATTTTATCTCAGGATAGAGTTGTTTCACGCGACTTAAAGGCATAATACAAAAATAGGCACATATTCTTAATAGTGTCTGTATTTCTAGAAGCGAATAGCATCGCCAATCTGAAAGCATTTGGGTTTGCGTAAAATTTCTTTGCAATGAAGCGTTTTCTTAAGCCATTGAAGAAAGGGCAACATAGAACAAAATGTACTTCATCCTCTACATCATCGCCGCAAAGCTTGCACATTAAGTCCTGTGGTCCATGCCTTTTATACCTATACGAATGTACAGCAATGTCAGAAATACCAAACCGAAACTTGGTCATGATGTACTTGAAATGCCTGTCAGTATCATACTCAGGTATAAAGGGTCAATGTTTACATCTGTGCAGAACGTTTTGTAGAACTGAAACCTCTCACTCTCACTCACATGCTCGTTCCATTCTTGCCATCTGTTATCTATCAGTCTTTGTTTAAACTCACGCAAAAATTCTTTCTTCCTTCCCACACCTTGCTCCATCCACACAAAGCCAAACCCATGTTTGAACAGGCACATTCTCACATGCGATGCCCAAGTTTGTCTGCCCCGCTCATCCTGGTCTCGAAGCATCAAATAGGCTTTTTTCGGTAACCTTTCATCTGGCATTTGTAAAATCTTGAACCAATAACGAATGGTGTTAAGGGCGAGGGTTATCGTTATTGGGTATCTATTTAGTTCTTTGTACACTAAGTCATTTGGAGTCCTCTGCGCCACCCCCAGTAGCTTCTTCAGAGCAAAAAGATGGACCTTTTCACAGTTCGATGCTGCTTTATCCAGACCCCAGACTTCAGAACCGTACTGCATGATGGGGAATATTTGAGTATCAAAAAGCTTCAAGACAACTTCAGTCGAATGATTATTATAACTACGTAACCTGTGCATAATATACAACAAAGCTCTTTTTGCTTTACAAGCCAGGTCTCTGCAAGCAGCCTCAAAACTGAGACGTGTTGTGAAGAAGATGCCTAAGTATTTGTAAGCATTGACAACTGGCATTATCTGACTGTCAAACACCCATCTTTCCCTTGCACCTAAGTAACCCCCATTTCTGAAGACAACAATATTGCTTTTGTCAAGGTTACCTTTAAAGACAAAGAGCGGGCAGAGCTCTGTAGGTTGTTTAACTGGGTTTGTAGACCAATAGGCGTTTCCGAGAGTAAGACCACATCATCTGCCAGAAGCAGAATGAACAGTTCAAGGGCGTCTGACGAAGAAAAGATAACTCCATGCCTGCCCTTTTGTATCACATCTAATGCCAGCTCATTGATAAAGAGGGAACATAGGATCGGACTGCACGCATCCCCTTGTTTCAAACCAGAGGTGCAATTAATGGTCTGAGTAAGCTCAGATCCACAACTAATTCTTGCCTTTACACTCGCGTACATACTTTTAATACATCTGAAGAGTCTCCCTTTTATCCCATTCTTCAACAATACTGGCCAAAGCAGATTCCTACTGATAGTATCGAAACATTTCTGAAAATCGATGAATGCGACATATAGTTTTTTGAAGTTCTGAGCTGTTTTTGAACACATGCAAGAAGGGTGAAAATATGATCCCAGTGGAATAGCGCCGCTTAAAACCCAGCCTGCATTTCTCCTGTAATATTGTTCTCCTCTACCCAGGCCTGAAGGCGGCTGTTAATAATGGACCCATACACCTTGCTACTGACGTCACATAGACTGATACCCCGGTAGTTACTAGGGTCGTTTACGTCCCCTTTCTTGTGCAGAGGAAGGATGACAGATTCAGTCCAGTTAACAGGGAAGATGCCTTTTTCAAATAACGCATTCAAAAACTTAACAAGAAAAGGTGATGTGAAGTCCTGTGCATACTTTAGTAATTCTCCAATGATTCCGTCTGGTCCACTTGATTTTTTAGGTTTTATTTTTCTCAAAGCAAGGAGAACCTCTTCTTTAGTAATAGGGCGGTTAAATGCTAAATCGTTCTCATCAGACCGGTCATCATCTGCGTCTTCATCTATGGGGTTAACGTCTACCTCCAACAGCGCTTTGAAATACTCATACCATTGTTCCACTCCAATTTGATTTCTGACAGATTTTCGTTTTGGAATCATTTTATGGACCGTATCCCAGAATTCCCTTTGTTTTTTCACCGCACCCATCAAAGTGTCAACCATCCCTTTATTATACTCTTTTCTCTTGAGTAACTGTAAGTGTTTGTATTCGCGCCTTGTTTTACAATAAGCCTCCCTGTCTACAGCTTTTAGTGAACGTCGAAATTTCTTAAGCAGTTTTCTGACTAGCTTTCTTTTGTTTTTACATTCAACATCAAACCATACATTCTTCATATTCCTGCCACTCACACATACACGCCTCTTCATGCACTCTGCAGCCGCTTTCAGACACTCATTGAACATGTTAAGAGCATCATTAACATTTTGCCCGATCAAATTGATAGCCTCGTTAAGCTTTATCCGGAGCGAGTCTGACTGCAAGTTAGTCTTGAAAGTATCATGGTGATCTGAACTCCAGACAAACTTATCAACAAAAACTGATTCATTTTCCGTGCCTTTAACTTTTGCCTGCTCATTGCAGAGCTTAAGCGTCAGTACCACTGGCATGTGATCACTTTCCTCGCGGTCACACACAGATAGCCGACAGTCGTCCCAAACAATTAGCAGCAGATCTCTTGACATGATAAAATAATCATCTACACTCGCCCCAGAATCATTCAGGAACGTGTAGCGGCCTTCGAGGTCGCCATAACACATTCCATTCATGATACAGAGGTTCAAAGAGGTACACATACTAAGAAGAGATTTGCCAAAACTGTTTATAACAGTGTCTTGAGATTGTCTAAGCACGTCAGACCCGCTTTTGAAAAGCGTATCGAAAGGATTATCCGTCGTGATATCTTGAGCCACATTCGATGTGCGAGCATTTAGATCCCCTGTTATGATAATATGGTAATCATGATCTAGCATTGCATTGTCAATCAGACAGTTTTCTAACAGTGAAATGCCATCACCGTCCAACCCCATGTGTGGATAGTAATTAGAGCCCTCAGGCGGCACATATGCACAGACGAATAATACGTCTTTGTCTAAACCAAACAAACTTTTGTCAAGAACAAACATAAGAAAAAAGCCACTTGAGACAGTAATTTCACGGACAAAGGGTAGTAACTCGTGTCTGATCAAGCACACTACACCGCCCGATGGCCTGCCAGCTGACAGTTTGACACAGGGTTTACAAAACGCATCATACCCTGGTATGGAATTGGCTGTGAAAGTGTCAACAAAGGTTTCAACTAAACAGACGAAATCAAAAGAGGATATAAAGGCAACAAAATCTTTGTCAAGCAGCTTTGTTGACACTCCGTTCACATTCCACTGAAGGAAAGATAACAGTGAGTTTTTGTTTGTATAGGAAGGTAGCTGTCCTCTGCTTTGACCATTTTTATCCTCGTCTTCGCTGCTCTCACTGTCCTCAGACCCCGCCCCAAACAAAGATTCCCCTGCGATGTCACGCAACGCGCTATGAGGGAACCCCGTGATACTAGCGTCTGATTCATCGCCACAAATAGAACCATGCGCCAAGTCAGAATCGGGGATTCCCCGTTCCGTGACCTGTGACCTTTGCTTAACACAATGCATTACAGAGGGCACATCGTCATCCCGGTGAAAATTGAGCCCCAAACTTGTGTAAAATTGCGCCTCTAACTCTGTGCATCCTACAGCGCCCTCCAGGCACGTGCCTAGAGAGTGCAGTGACGAGGTGAGCGTTACGCAGTGACCACTGCTTGTGCTTATGACAGGATCTTCACTTTCACGTGGAGTTAAATTGTCAGAACTACGGAAAAATGTGTCAAAACAGGCAGAGAACGAAACCGGTGACGATCCAAGGTGGTTCCCGCTAGTAGACTGGTGGCTGGGCTGGCCGCACCGTTATTGGTCAGCACGTCGCCCGGCATCCCTGATGCCCGTGCGGTCGTCATTCAGCACGTACTTGCGACCGTCAATGAGGAGGTGGTCGAACACCATGACTGCTCGCTTCTGAGACTGCTTGGCCTCCTTCAAGAACGGACTAAGAGCCTTGCGGATGGAACGTACACGGGGAGAAAAGTCTTCACCAACAGACAATTTGCTACCCTGCAGCTTTTTCTTGGCTCCCAGGATTGTCATCTTCTCCTTAAAGAACGTACACCTGGCTATGATAGGAGAGTCCGCACGGCCACCCAGCCTATGCACTCTGTCAAAGGAGACAGGTTCTTCCAATTCAAGCTTGTCTGTGAGAAAATCCTGAACAGCCTTCTCACACTCTTCATTGGTTTCATTTTCAGGTCTAGAAATGCCGTAGAAGAGAAGATTGTTACGCCTGGAACGATTCTCTAGGTCATCAACCTTACTGTCCATCTCGTGCAGGCGATCTCTTAGGTCCAGGTTCTCTTGCAGGAGTTGCTCATTTCTCGCCTTCAGGTTCAACACCTCCTCCTTCAAGTCATTCATATCAGATTTCAGAGTTGTACAAGTATCATTTACCCACTTCGTAGACTGTCCAATTTGGAGTCAATGCTTATCTCCATGCTGCCCAGTTTTGCCATCACGTCACCTAGAGAAGGTTCACCTGTCTCGCTGTTCTTTCTTTCAGTCGTCAGCCTGGTCTGGATGGTCTTTTCCACTGACTTTGGTGGTCCAGGGTTCAACTCTACGTCACCTGACATTTGCAGCAATTGGGCGAGGAGCAAACCCAACATGACACCGGTTACAGGACTGCTCAACTGCACCGTCCTTCGAGGAAGTTTGGACTTTGCCCTTTCTACTCGTTTGCCCATGAAGGTCACAAATACTGTCACAAAATGACCACAACTCTGGCGAAAATTGAGTGGTACGGCCGGCATGGTGTCTTAGGAAGTCCTCTGCCAAGTCTCAAAGCACAAAACCGCTTCTTGCTGTAGAATTGAGAGAGAGAGAGAGAGAGAGAGGACATGCTGACATTAGATTCATCGCGCGTTAGTCTGCAGGATAGACACGACTATCACGGCAGCCGCTGTTTCTCTGTTTCTGCTAAATAATATAAGGTTCTTGTCGAGAGGACGTTAGCCTGTGGTGCAACTACGCACACGCTCAGCCCCCCCCCCCCCCACCCCCATCCCACTACTCCGCCCCCACCCCCACCCCCCTTCCAATACACGGCACACACACACACACACACAGAGGCAGAGAGAGAGAGAGAGAGAGAGAGAGAGACAGACAGACAGACAGACACACACACACACACACACACACACACACACACACACACACACACAGATACAGGATAGGTGGGGTGTTTGGGAGTTTAACGTCCTTTTCCACCGAGTATGGGTGATATCAAAGACGGGGCAAGGAGAAAAAGGCCAGCACAAATATTTTGCCGCAGCCAGGATTCCAACTCATAGACAGTGACAGACAGACGGACAGACAGGCAGGCAGACAGACAGACAGACAGACAGGCGGACAGACAGTATACTTGGCCTAAGCGTGATAAAGTGCTCTTCATGATGATGCATTATATATATAATTATATCAAATCTTCAAGTCTGATATATAAGGAAACGGAACAGAACACAGTTCAGTTCAGTACTTGGTCACCGTGTTATAAGCGCTGCTTCCGTCGGTGTTTTAGTGGTTAACATGATTAATTAGTTTTGACTTTCGGTATACCTTTCTCTTAAATGTCACAAGACTGACAGATCAGCTGTCAATAGTCTTTGCCTCCATCAACTCAGCGGGCAGCCTCCTTGAGTTCATCCTTGAGGGCAGCAGACTGACATCAGTTAGGTTCCAGACCTTGGATCCGTGCCGTAGCCTAGCTAATTAACTATGTTTTCGTCTCGGTATAGATACCGTACTTAGCCACAGGCAAAAATCCTTGAGCCAGTCTCGAAGCCTGTAATTGCTTGTTTTGTCTTCCTCGTTAAGGACGCAAAAACTAAAAATAATAACCTGGTGCTTGTCCGATACCCACCTTATGCCATCCCCTACTTATTGCAGTGTGTTGTTTAGTTATTAGCAACTTTGATGTTCTTTTCCACCATAATATGGTGGAAAAGAACATCACATATTATGTGACCCGTTCTCACAAAAGGGACCGTAAGTAAAAAAAAAAATCCATTTTGAGATATTTATATCATTGCAATTTACTGGTTATGCAGTTTAATTCAATATAAGAATGAAAACTGTACTACTAAAATTGACAGAGATATCAGCAGTCGAAGTTGGCTACTCACAAGGCGGCCATACTGACCCCCGGCGCTCTTTTCGCCTGTAGCGGCGTTCGGCCTAGCGCCATTTACGGTCCCTTTTCGCGAGAACAGGTCACATATAACTCTTCTGAGCCACCCCCCCTGCCCACTATAGAAGACTGGTTAACAAGAACACGCCACTGCACACCAGTAGAAACAACATCAAGCAACTTTTGCGCGAGGCGTTGACCGTGCCCGCTAGGCCCGAGACCATAGCAGATTGCATAATAGTGGCTTCAAGTGGCTTGTAGTGATTTGAAGATTTCAAGTAAAATTGTGATTTTTGCATGGGCTTTTCAGAGTCAAGGGGCGAGGCAACGATAGCGATACCATGGTAGCAATGCTAATCGTATACTTGTTAAGCTTTAGCTTAATTCTGTATTATTTCAGTTATGTCCGTTTTACCTGTCTTGTGTTTGTTTTATCTGTTTTCTTATGTCTTATAATGAATAAATATGTATTTTATGTAAAGCGCCTAGAGCTTACAGGGGCGCCGGAAGATGTTGGGGGGAGGGGGGGACAGAATCTCAGAGGGGGGAAACGCCAGAGCAGGGGGGGGGGGTGTTCAGATGCTGCGAAGACAAAAACCTTTACGAACCAGGGAGCCACTGAAAAGTAGGACGTTGCCCAAAGAAAGTGAAAAGCGGGGGGGGGGGGGGGGGGGGGGGGGGGGGGGGGGGGGGGGGGGGGGTGGGGGGGGGGGGGGGACGAGAGACGGGAGACGACTTTCTGCCAAGTCGTTTTGATATTTCATGCAACGGCTAAACTGAGTTCTCTGCTGCTGGTGGGATAAGGGAGAGAGCCGGAAGAGGGGAGGGGAGGTAGGGGAAGGGAGGGGGAGCAAGACCATGGCTTTGCCCCCCCTCCTGCCATAGTCACCTGATTTTCCAGGGGGGGGGGGGGGCAAAAAGATACTCTTGCCCCCCCCTGCTTGGGTACAGGGGGGGGGGCAGCTGCCCCCCCCCCCCCCGGTTCCGGCGCCCCTGGCTTAGATAAGGTTAAACGCTATATAAATATTCTATTATTATTATTGGCCCGAAAAAAGTTTTTTTCTTCATGAGACAAGTTATTTAGGTGTCATCTGGTCAGGGGTCTGAAGGTATTCTCTGGCTGGCAGGCTATTCATGTTCTCTTGGTTCACCACCAGAGAGGCAGACTCAGTTTTGTCCCGTCGGCCATCTGACTATGCAATGCATCTGACAGATGAAACAGTGTGAATGCGTGCATTTGTGTGTGTGTGTGTGTGTGTGTGTGTGTTGTGTGTGTGTGTGTGTGTGTGTGTGTGTGTGTGTGTGTGTGTGTTTTCTACGTGGGGAAAAGGGCGGGGGGGGGGGGTGCACACTTGTATCCGCAAAACTGTTAGTAAGTATGATACTGACTCTATATTTTATGTCTCTGAAAAACAACTTGCCTATACTGAGATAATAAAGACATTGAATAGAAATGGCGTTGAACTGAATTGTAATTTAAACTGAATCTAGACAATGTGCGCTCACGGCCATTCAGCCGGAGCTAACATTTTTATTCAGAGAAATCAGCAAATGCACCACGCGGAGAACCTGTGGCAACGAAGAACGAAAAAGAAAAGGAAGGAAATAGTCCTGAGAGACAAAAGCAGGAACCAGCTTTCAACGAAGTCTTACATCAGGACGCCGCGGATGTCAAACTACTTCCACGAATATTCAATTTGAGCTGAATGAAATAGAATGGAATCAAATCTTTTCCATCGCCCGAGGAAGCCTGTGGAGCACTTGTCACCGTTCACAGCAAACCTTGGGAGATTGAGAATGAGCCTTTTGTTCGCCTGTCTTGCGTTTTGAAAACGCTGTGATAAGAATGGAGGTGTTGGAACGAGTTTTGTCGTAGGATCTCGCGAGATTTGCCGGAGGGGTGCTTATTCTGGGCGCATTTGAATCCATCGATATTCCGCCTGATGAATGCACTAATGAGCGGGTGATTTGAGCAAGTGGGCGAATTTCTGTCCTGAATGTTAGTTACAGTTTTGTTTGTTTGTTGTTGTTGTTGTTGTTCGGGAGCTTTGTGCATGCCGGACGAATTTCTGTCATGAATATTAGTTACAGATTTGTCTGGTTTTTCTTCTTGTTGTTGTTTAAATGGGCTCTCTCTCTCTCTCTCTCTCTCACAAACACACACACACACACACACACACACACACACACACACACCACACACACACACGTTTCCCCTCCCCTTTTCTCCTTTCTTCCTTTCTGTCTTTATTCTGTAACTGATTATATTTCCCCAAATACTGCTGCTTTCTTCTCCACTTCACTGGTAAATTTTGTAAGCCACCGTTAACCCGGCGGCAAACGCTGCAGGAAAAGAAAAACAAAATGTACTTACGGTCTGTCTTTGAACCTGTGGATGTAACCCGGACAGGGTTTGTGAACTGTGGTACCAGGGCTGGCCCTGTCCCAGCAGAGAATGTTGTCAAAGGTCACCTCGCACCAGCCACTGTAGTTGCGGCCTCCAAGACCGCAGGAGATAGAGGGCCATGAGAGAGAGAGAGAGAGAGAGAGAGAGAGAGAGAGAGAGTGCTGCATTACCTCAGTATTATCAGAGACGTACATAGATAGGAAGCTGGTTCTTGCATGTGCTTTACAGCCTAGCTCGCTACCCTAGGAACCAGGTCGCTGTTTAAATTTCAAACAACACAACTCCAAGCCCTCCATCCGCCTCCAAATGACCGCTAAGCGTTTTGATACAAGGTGTCCAACGAGAGAAATTAGTATTTTTGCCACAAACAAAATAATAATAATAATAGGTCTTATAAAGCGAAGTCTTCTCAAGAACACTCAGTGCGCCCACCCACACACACACACACACACACACACACACACACACATCCTCACGCATACATGAACCATGAACACTAAGTATGCGTGCGGGGGGGTGGGGGGGGGAGGAGGGGGGTAGATGATACCTATTCAAGATAGCATATGATCTGTAGTGAGTCTTTAGTTTTGACGTAAACTGTGGGAGGGTCTGTGTCACACAAATGAGTGCATGCGTTTGTAGACGTGTTAGCGTGCATAGATCATTGCGTGTCCTTGCATTCCTCTCACACTCATTCGCATCTCATTACAAACCCGTATCTCAGGTCACAGTTGTAATAACAGAAAACAACATTGGCAAACAGACTCAGTGACATACACCTACATCAAAGAAAGTGCATCAACGCATTACAAATAATGGCCATAGAACATAACACTAAGCGCGCTCTACGACTGCTGTCTTGGATGTTGACTGTTCTCTACGGTGGTACCTTATGTTCGTTGAATAACTACTGGTTCACGGTGGGTAGCTTGGTCCTCACATCACGTGGAGGATAGAACATTCACTCTCCTGCGAATGAATGAGGGCGTCCTCACTAATCTCGGCACACACAGAGGATGACCCCAAAAGACGAACACCTCGGTGACGCCGGAAAGCACCAGCAGCCAACACCGGCTTGGCCCTGGTGACTGTAGTCGCGGACGGCTGTGTCCCACCTCGAGCGTACAGGTCTGGAAACCCCCGCAGCGGCTCGGGCCAATAGAACCCCTCTCGGACTGGCAAAACGGACCGGAAGAGTTAACGATGCTCGAGTCAACGCTGCCCCTGAATCTCAGCAGCACGGGAACCAAACGGACAGACAGAAGGAACCCTCGGACACGAGTGGCGAGATCCAAGACTGAGCATCGGGCAATGAAGTGTGGCCCAGAGACTAAAAACCGTCTCGGTTATATACACAGCTCCGTGCCGTCACGTGATAAACAAACTAGCAACACGTGATATACAAACTCCCACACAGTGCGCGTAGCACGTGCTCCTGAAAGATCAGCTGCAGCACGGGAAACAGTGGCCCGCCTGACCGCTGTCCACCCGTGTCAACTATCGATATGCACGGAGATCTAGCACGCCCCAGTGCAAAGCATGAGGGCTCGTGCACACAATGCACGAGGTAACAACTTGACAAGGCTAGTCAACAAAACACGGTAAGTAACCGCAACTACGCCGGTAAACATCAACGCAATTACACACAGAATAAACAGCAGTTTATTAACATAGGCACGAACGTACATACTGTTCGTGACAGTCTGGGTGTTCCTAAGGGAGGGAGGCAGAGAATTCCATTCAGGCTGGGGGGCACAGAAACTGAGAGAGAGCTCACTGAAAGTTTTGAGATTGAACTTGGGAACTTTTAGGAGCTTTTCTGATGACGAGCGGAGAGTACGAGATGGTTCATAAGTGGTAGGCTTGTCGGAAAGATACTGAGGAAGGGACTGCTCAAAATGACGGAATACTGATACTGATGTAGGAGACAGACTTTAAGTTGTACTGTCAAATCCGTTTCAAAATTCAGGATTCTGCACTTCCCAGAAAATTATAGTTTTAAATACTGACTTACTCACACCTTTTGCTGAACCAACATCACGCAATAACGTTTTCAAGTAGCATACATGAAGGAGCAAAGCGTTGCAAAGCAAAGCAATGCGGCGCGTCTCGTCTTGAGAAAACGAAAGAGGGACCACGTTACGCCTCTGCTGAAACATCTACATTGGCTCCCTGTTAAATTCCGTTTCCAGTACAAAATCGCCACTTTCGCATTCCGTTTCTTCGAGGGTTCTCTTCTTCCCTACCTGTCGGCCTTACTCTGTAAGTATCAACCGTCGCGCACCCTGCGTTCCGCTAGCGATAAACTTCTCACAATTCCGAAGCGTAACATGAAAACTGCCGGAGAGCGCTCTTTCAGCTTCTTAGCCCCGACTGTCTGGAACTCCTTGCCAATCGAACTCCGCCTTCAGACCTCACTGCCTCTGTTTAAATCGCATCTGAAGACCTATCTCTTCCGCCAAGCCTTTGACAGCTAAACCTCTGTTAAGCCTCAGTGTCTGTGTGCATCATGAGTTCGTTGCACTGCCAAATTGTATGTAAGCGGAGGGGATGTAAATAGCGTGTGTGTGTGTGTGTGTGTGTGTGTGTGTGTGTGTGTGTGTGTGTGTGTGTGTGCTTGCTTTAAGCGCAGCGAGTCCTTGAAGCTGGAGAACGGCGCTCTATAAAAACCATGTATTATTATTATTATTATTATTTAAGGAGGAGTTTGAGTCAGAAGTGCCGTAGCATCATCGCATATTAATTTTACGAAAGTGCCTCTAGTATTTCGTATCATGTTAGTACGCATAATCAGAGTAGTCTGACAGTCTGCATCCAGTGTGACTGTGTTCTTTTGCACAGCAGTTCAGTTGTGGTCACGCTGATTATTCTGTGTATGTGTCAAGGTGTTCGTAATGCGAGGCTAGCGTGGGTTTTGTCCTTTCTAACGTGACTACTTTGATCTTTCGTACAAACATGATTGCGTATTCGTTTAGTCTTCAAGTTCGCCCTCTCTCAACCCCCCCCCCCCAACACACACACACACACACACACACACACACACACACACACACACACACACACACACACACACACCATCTCTATCCACCATCCCCATGCCTTTAAAAAGATCGCGACAGAAAGACTCGCGAATTTGACTCGATTTGGAACAGGAAAATCCAACCAAATTGCTGCCCACGGAGGATTCGAACCTGCGGATTAGTAGCGGACGCATTAACCACTAGACCATTAACCTCCCCACCCCCACCCCAACCTCCTTCGCTTGTGTCTCATGCCCCAGCGAAAAATACTGTCATACAGACTCTTTGACACCTCTCCATCCCAATGTAACGCTGACCATGCAGTCTCCATTACAGCGACAACATGAAAGAAGCCGTCTCCTGCCACGCTGGCGTGAATTGTGCAGTCTGCGAGCTCTGATCTTGGAATTCCAGAGTGGCCGGCACGAGAATGACAGAAGTGGTGGCCAAGTGTTGAGAAAAGTGGTCTCCAGGCCAAATTGGAATCTTTACACGGGTTCCTACATTCCGGTACTAAGACCGAAAGAGTGCAAGGCTGGACATGAAAGGCTCTTTTCAATTTCTGTTAGGAAGCAGGGGGGAGCGAGGAGGGGTGATCACCGAGGGAGGGGAGGGGATGAGGTGAGTATGGCCGGGATGGGTTGTGGTGGTCTCAGTATCCATAATGGTTATCAATTTGAGGCTTGTTCCGCAACCTGTGTCCGTAGGAAAGGCGCAAGAATGATACATACATCATAATGAAAGATCTATGACCTGATCTTATTGTTGATCTGCTGCCTACACCAGGCTATAAAACAACATTAACAAGGTTTTATTAGTTTTGGGTTGGTTGGTTGGTTGGTTTGAGTGTGAGTGAGTGTGTGTGTGTGTGTGTGTGTGTGTGTGTGTGTGTGTGTGTGTGTGCTCTTGCATAACTTGGTTTGTTTTGTTTTAGGTGGGGGGTGGGGGTGGGGTGGCGCTGGGGGGGGGGGTCCATAATTGTACTTGAAAGTGTGGTAACCTACAACTTTTGGTTCTAATTTAGCGAGTGGGATGGTTCTGAAAAGTACAGCTCAATTTCAAATGCGCATTAGCGATTAGCTATCTTTCATGTGAAGGACATCAACTGACTCCTCTCTCTCTCTCTCTCTCAGCCGCGAATTAGTCTTTGTGGCTTGCGCGGCTTTAAGCCCTAAAAACTCTCTCTCTCTCTCTCTCTCTCCCTCTCTCTCTCACACACACACACACACACACACACACACACACACACACACACACACACACACACACACACACACACACACACACACATCAGAACAAGACAATGAATGCGAACAGATGGTCAGGATCTTGACATGCAGGTTCTCTGGTACGAAGGACGTGCACGACTGATAAGTCCGAAGCTTTCTAGGGCTTAACCTTACAGTGTCGATGCGATCCTTCAGCATTAACTCAATTCCTACCAAGTGAGTTTGGGGTTGCATGTGCACCAGTGGCCTCACTAAATAAAACATAATTAATTTATGTCTGCATGGATTTAAATTTGGCTTTGTGATAACGTTGCACTTTGATTATACAGAGGTTTGCTGCAGTAAGAACCGTGAAGGAACCGTTAATCTTGCCTGATCTTTGCATACAGGGCCAAAAGCGAAAAAACGAAAAAGAGTCAAAAACGAGGGTGGGTGGGTGGGTGTTTGGGGGTTTAACGTCCTTTTCAACCACATACGGGTGATATCAAAGACGGGGCAACGATGATAAAGCCAGCACAAATATTTGGCCCCAACCGGGGAGTCAAAAACGAAAAAGAGTCAAAAACGAAAAAGACCCAAAACCTGAGATACTCGTGTGCGGTACGGAATGTGTTAAGGACAGTCCAGCTTCCGCCCTTTATCGCCATTCTCTTTCTCTCAAGGCCGCGAAATCTTCACACGGTGTTTTCGCTCAAATTACAAGACGACGGAGAATGGACAGGTGCCTGCAGGCATGGTTTCTGAGAGTGTGGGTTAAAAAAAAAAAAAAAAAAGCCGCAAAAGTTGATGAAGGGTGTGATTTTTATCAAGATAAATGAGGTTAAAGCCGTACCCAATTTTCTTTTACAGATTAAGATGGCAGGGGTTTTTTGTGTGTGTGGGTTTTTTTTTTTTTTTTGCGATAGTTTGCAGAGAGTGGCTATTCACTGTATTCAGGCAGTAGTCCAATCCATTTGACTCAGTACAAGTCAAATTTGCTGGTTCATTGGGTGTGGTTGGAGTGGCACGGGTTTTGACAGTGTGTCGGTTAGGCGTCAGTTTGGGATGGAGATCTAAATGACGATAACTGTAAGTCCCTACCGTGATAATTATGGCCACCTTGCACGTGTCGACATAAAATCCTTACTGGCATCTAATAATAATAATGATGATGATAAGCGCATTAATATGGGCGTTTTATCCCAAATATTTGGCTCAAAGCGCCGCGAGCTAAACCCAAACACGCACGCTCACGCGAATCACACGCATTCTCTCACATACTGGACTTGAACACATTACAATCACGTGGTGCCAAGTGTCAGCTCAGCAATTTAAGTTTTGGAACATTTCAGCAACAGTTTTGGCGTCTTTGCTGACAACTGTTGCAAGTATTCTCCTAAACTGGATCAGGCACTAAGAACTCTGACAGGGTGCACCGTTAAACTATCCATACGCTGACAAACATCTACTGAAACACAAATTTTCACATGGGGTTATTTCCGAAACTAAAAGGCCTAAAAACAGGCGCCACAGGAAAACCGCTCCACCGTTGTCCCGATGACGGCTCTGCGATGCTATAAAAAAAAAAAAAAAGAAGGCCGGGTGAAGTAATTTCATGTGCAGGGACTTTACTTTGCGTGTGGCGAAGTTTGCCAGATTTTCGCCTGTCAAAACAGCCCAAGCTGCGAACGTGTTTCCCCACCTGACGTAAATCACAATACTCATCAACAAACGACCTGAGCTCAGCGGCAATGAAGCGAAAAGTCAGATAGGATGAAAGGAGGAATGGGTTTCCGCAGAAACTTTACTGCCACTGTTTCTTGTTTTTGCGTAATGGGATCACTATTAGATTGCCGGTTTTCTCCTGGGGGTTTTTTGTGTGTGTGTGGAATGAAGCATCCTTCTGGCGAACCGGTGGAAATGGAGGGAAGGCATCATGTGCGTGAAGGTAGTTTCACATCTGACGTTTATTTTAAAAGCTGGCAGTTGTGCAGTTGTAGGTGACTTGGGGGGGGGGGGAGGTCGGTGGTCTAGTGGTCAAGCGACCTCGTCACCAATGCGAGAGGTCAGGTTCGAGTCCCACTCGGGGTAAAGAATTTTTCCTTCTCGTACGTGGCACCGTTCATTCGGGCCGATCGTCGAGGGTTCTCACCGGGTACACCGGCTTCCTTCCCCTCTGCTTTGGAAATGTTCAGCCCGCAAAATGTAAAAAAAAACAAAAAAACAAAAAACATGCAATTCTAAATTCCGAAACTTAAACAGCTGAGCTGAACCTTCGCACCACGTGATTGTAATATGTTCATGTCCAATGTGTGAGAGAATGCGTGTGATTCACGTGAGCGTGCGTGTTGGGTTCAGTTTGCTTTGAGCCGATTCAAGAAATTGGGGAAAAGCGCCTATACAATACACAGTTACTATTAACGGCGTTTTCCGTGTTCCTTATGATTTACGCCTACAACATGCCTTTTCTCTCATTTTTGCGTCTCGTGTACTAAAACGTCTCCCGTATGACATCAGCCTTAGGATTTTTTTTCTCAGATGACGTGATGGGCACAACTTAAAGGGAAAAAGTTAACTTTTCCAGTCTTTGCAGATCCAAGCCAGGCTGATTACGATGACGAAAGCATTGTACAATTAATAGATTTATAAAATTATAGCTCTCTCTTGGACGAAACCACTGAGATATTAGTCAAATATTCGTACTTTATTTGCTTATCAGTCATACCTAGCGAAGTTCTGGGCCCGCATGTAAAACTCGAGGTTAATTTAACCCACGGCTACGGGCCTAACCCAGACTAGGATAAAAGAAACCACAAAACAAAATTAAATTGAAAAGGAAGCAGAGAAAGAAACGGCTTAGGCACCTTGCTGGACTGAATGGACCCGCTTCCTGATTTAAAACAAACAAACAAACAAACAAAAACAAAAAAACAGAAAATGTAACCCTAGAGCTAGTTTAGTTCGAGGTTAGACTCTAACCCAGGGCTGAACTCCCTAACCCCTTTTACATGCGGGCCCAGAGCTCTGCATATCATTACAATGCGAAGAAAGGTAGAAAAAAATTCCTTCTTTAACGGCTTAGGCACCATGGTGAATGGACCCGCTTCCTGGTTAAACAAACAAACAACAACAACAACAACAACAACAACAACAAAAATTTTACCCTAGAGCTAGTTTAGTTCGAGGTTAGACTGTAACCGTGGGCTAAAATCCTTAACCTCGACTTTTACATGCGGGCCCTGAGGATTTTGAGGCAACACATGCCTGTCTTGTGACACCCAGTTTGCCAAAAAAAAAAAAAAAAAAAAAAAGCTCGAATCCACTTTCGCAGTGGTTTCAAAGTGGTTTGAAATACGTTTTGACACGTTTGACACTTTGAGGGTTGCTCATCCTGACGCAATTAAGCCGCCATTACTCCTGCCTGGTTGTCCATGGTGCTCCATGATAGCAGAGCAAGACAGTATACGAGCAGATTCTACAAACTCTCTTGTGGCATGGCCGTAACTAAACTGAAACTAAACCCAACACGCACGCTCACGTGAATCGTATGCATTCTGTCAGACACCGGCCATGGACACATTACAATCACGTGGTGCGAAGAGCAAAGCTCAGCAATTTAAGCTTCGGAATTTAAAAGTGCACTTATTTTCAATTTTTGTGGGAAGAACATTTCTAGAGTGGAGGGGGAAGAAGACGGAGTACCCGGAGACAATCCCCGATGATCTGCCTGACTGAACGGTGCCACATACGAAAGAGAAAAATTCTTTGTCCTGAGTGGGACTCGAACTTGACCTCTCGCATTGGTGACTGACGAAGTTTCAAACGACCGCCCCAAGAAAAAACATCAAGATCACCAAGTCAAGTAAACAGCAACGTTCAAAGACAAACTCGCGCAAACAGTATGGACGCTGTACGTGGGAAACACCTTGGACGAAATACTTTCCTGGCACTTGGCACACAAGAGCAAGGTGACTCCTTTCATTCGCTCTATTGATCCCAAACTCCGTAACAATGCTGCCAGTCAAATTGCACAGTTTTTCTCTTAAATGCCAACGCAGCCGGCGTACAAAAGGAATGCAGGTTTTGCATTTTCCTGTCGCATCCTTTTTTTTCTCTCCACCTTTTGGCCGGGAAACTTTCAATTTCAAGCCTGGAAATGAACTTGTCTTTTTGCTTATGTCCACTGTGCTGGGCCAAGCTTAAATCATTGAGTTGGTTTCCAAGGCTTAATCAATGCGGCCCTGCCTCGCCTACAGTTCGGAGGATAAGCCAAGAGAAGCGATTTTTACATGTGACCGGAGTTCAAGGAGCTGAACAGCAAACGGCCACCGGCATGGCTTGGTAGAAGGATCCAGATCCCAGATCCTGCAGAAGTCCATGATGAGCAAAGCAGCTCGGGCAGCAAAATGGCCCCGAAACGGGGTCTGGGCCCGCATGTTAAAGTCGGGGTTAGGGAGTTTAGCCCCGGGTTAGAGTCTAACCTCAAACTGAACTAGCTCTATGGTTAAATTTTCTGTTTTGTTTTGTTTTGTTTTGTTTTGTTTTAAATCAGGAAGCAGGTCCATTCCAGCAAGGTGCCTATGCCGTTATAGAAGGATTTTTGTCTTTGTTTCTTCGCTTCCATTTTTATTTAATTTTGTTTTGGGGTTTCTTTTGTACCAGTCTGGGTTAGACCCGTAGCCGTGGGTTGAATTAACCTGGAGTCTTACATACGGGCCCTGGTGATTAAGGTATCCGATTTCTGACCCTGAGCTGCCTGGTTTGAATCCCCAGGGGACCGAATTTTTTAAATTCTGGTTTGTTTTTTGTTTTGTTTTTTATATTACACAGTGACAAAAACAAGTACAACATGGATGCAGCATATGCTTGAACATACATGAACTGACGTGGCATTTGAGTAGAGTCATGACACAGTCATAGGCCATAGGCATAGGGAAGTGGGCAGAAATTTGGTTGGATTCTCCTATCAAATTCACGTGCAAACTCGTTCACGGTGCCTACGTCTCCCCTCGTGTACACACGCGCGCACAAAATCAAGTATGCACGTTTAACTCATTCGTCCCGGGACACTTCGATCAAAGGTTCAACCACTTATCGCCCAAGGCTCATCAAAATATTGAATTGGCCATCCATTCTTCATGAAATCAATTAAATTTTCTAATGTATGTGTGTCTTCAGTGAAGCTTTCTAGAGAAGTT
>JACVVK020000372.1:180000-195000 GCA_018292915.2 Batillaria attramentaria
AGGTTTCTTCTCACATGCTGTACGCATTCAAGCTGAACATTTCTCCACAGAAAGCCATCATGGAAAAACAAAAATCGCGATCATGTTTTCTCATTTAAAAACAAAATGTTTCATCAGAAATAGGAGTCTTTTTTTTTGCGTCCATGGCAGAAAATCGTAACCGCTCAGCAGTAAATAGAGCACAGGAAACCCCATGCGTAAGTTTATATACCTCACAGCACAGACACCTTTCCACACACCTTCAGCAGAAATGACAGTTGTGAAACCAATAATGTTCGCTCACTATTCCGCGCCTCAGTCTGCCAACAAGGCAGGGAAGACTGGCTCAAATACCGCCGCCGTGTAGCGAGAGATTCGCCAATATAGAGAGAGCGATCGAGAGAGAAGAGAGAGAGAGAGAGAGAGGGAGGGAGGGAAAGAGGGAGGGGATGGCGGAAGGGAGAGAGGTAGCAGAGCGAGCGATAGGGAAAGGATGATGAGAGGGAAGGGGGAGTGTGGGTTTGGCGCGTGCCAGTTCGCTGCAGTGTGACGCACATCAGTGCACATGACGTGTTTATAGTGAGACCCATCCTATCAGCAGCGCCTCTGTCCTGAACGTGTGTGTGTGTGTGTGTGTTCGGGGATTCATTGAGAAATCTCGACAGTTTCGAAACTGTTCGAGGGACGGACCTGCGCACGGGTAGCCAGACAGTACGGTATAGCCAGTGTTTATGCCGGATCGAGACGACTTAGTTTCATGCCGGTGTAATAAGAAAGATGTTCTCTCCGGCTCGTTTGACTCCAGGGCGCTTCTAGCCTCAAGCTACATCGACCTCGGGCACTTCCAGCCTCGTTGTTAGGCGCTGGGCTGCTTCTAGCCTCACACTGCTTTGGAAATGTTCAGCCAACAAAATTCAAAAATAAATGCAATTCTTAATTCTGAAACTTATATAGCTGAGCTGACCCTTCGCACCACGTGATTGTAATGTGTGTTAGTGTCCAGTGTGTGAGAGAATGCATGTGATTCACGTGAGCGTGTGTCATGGGTTCAGCTTGCGGCGCTTTGAGCCAGTTCAAGAAACTGGGAGAAAGCGCATACACAATACACAGCGATTATTATTATTATTATTATTAAACTGCATTAACCCGGGGCACTTCCATCCTCAAGCTGCTTGGACTCGGGGCACTTCTAGCTTCAAGCTGCATTGACCCGGGGCACTTCCATCCTCAAGCTGCTTGGACTCGGGGCACTTCTAGCCTCAAGCTGCATTGACCCGGGGCACTTCCATCCTCAAGCTGCTTGGACTCGGGGCACTTCTAGCTTCAAGCTGCATTGACCCGGGGCACTTCCATCCTCAAGCTGCTTGGACTCGGGGCACTTCTAGCCTCAAGCTGCATTGACCCGGGGCACTTCCATCCTCAAGCTGCTTAGACTCGGAGCACTTCTAGCCTCAAGCTGCATTGACC
Organism: Batillaria attramentaria; assembly: GCA_018292915.2. Taxonomy (NCBI): domain Eukaryota; kingdom Metazoa; phylum Mollusca; class Gastropoda; family Batillariidae; genus Batillaria; species Batillaria attramentaria. Next base: position 181,447 of record JACVVK020000372.1, read on the forward strand.
CGGGGCACTTCCATCCTCAAGCTGCTTGGACTCGGGGCACTTCTAGCTTCAAGCTGCATTGACCCGGGGCACTTCCACCCTCAAGCTGCATTGACCCGGGGCACTTTCATCCTCAAGCTGCTTGGACTCGGGGCACTTCTAGCCTCAAGCTGCATTGACCCGGGGCACTTTCATCCTCAAGCTGCTTGGACTCGGGGCACTTCTAGCCTCAAGCTGCATTGACCCGGGGCACTTCCATCCTCAAGCTGCTTGGACTCGGGGCACTTCTAGCCTCAAGCTGCATTGACCCGGGGCACTTCCATCCTCAAGCTGCTTTAGGTCAAAGAATAACATGCAGAGAAAAGTGGAAATAACGGACACGACACTAAAATTGAAATCATGACCATGACACTGACAAAGATTCCTGGTGGTGGTGGTGGTGTATTAATACTGTATGTATAAATAATAAATGTATAATAAATAAATAGCGAATCTACAAGTTCCTAGAGAGACAGACAGGCAGACAGACAGACAGACAGACAGACAGACAGAGACAGTGACAGAGAGAGTCCTACAAATATCCTAAAAATGAAATAACTGACAGCCTACGCACACAGCATAAATTATTCCAATGAGCGACGGAAGGACTGATAAGGTTTGACAAGTTTCATGGATATGGACATTAGAGAGGTGCAACAAGTGCCATCTACCAAAATTACCTAGTCAGTCTGGACGGCGTCGACAAGGAATTTGCATAATTCTACATTTTAGTCCCGCAGTCGCTAATTATTGCTCACAGATTGCTCAAAATATCCTCAGTAAGTGTCGACCCACTAATGAAAACGTTCAAATTCCGAAAACAACAACAACAACAACAGCGTATGTGTGGTATGCTATTCCTCGACGCACATGATCCGCCTCTTTCTTCTGAGATGCTCAAGGCACAGCAGGGCTGCAGGACGAAGCAGTGAAAGCCTGCTGGTGCTAAGCGCTACTTTATATGGAAAGCTCCACCCTGCTATTCGCTGTGGTGCGTGCGACAGTATTTCTGTTTACCACGCCACCGGCCACAGTATGCTCTTCTTCGAAAGATGGACGTGGGAGTTTTAGCTTGCGCACATTGACAATTGTGCGCGCGTGTGCACACGAAGGCGAGACAGGCACCGTAAACGAATCTGCACGTGATTTTGACTTGATCTGGCAAGAAAAAAATCCAACCAAATTCCTGCTCGCCCTGGATTCGAACCCGTGCCTCAAGATCTGTAGCGGACAGCCAAATCCCCTGTGTGCAAACACCCCATCAGTTCTCTTCCTTCTCCCTGGGACAATGTTTCTAAAATCTAGGGCGCGATTTAATTATCGACTCACACATACACCTATACATCAAATATGACACGGTCATTCAACACTGTCATTTCTACAACCGGAGCCGGGCACCGTGTAACACTGGCACACATCGAACAACTTTGAACGACTTCTGGCGAACAGAGATTTCAAACAATCCATCAGCAAGTAGTGTTGAGCCAGCAAACCGAGTTTCTCCAGGGCGATTCTTTTGCACCCCTCCCAAATGACCTGATGGATGCGTTAGCACTGTCTGCATCACAGACCGCTAAGAAGACGCTTGCCTTCCAGAGAATCCTCATGTCTAATACATCGAGCGGCGAGAGAGAGAGAGAGGGAGAGAGGAGCGGCCCACCTCCAGAGTTCATGACAGAACGTTGACGGGGACTCTTCTTGTCTGGAGGGTTTGTTGTTTTGAAGACTATTCAGAGGGTTCTCTGCCAGAACGTGCCATCTCTATTCTTCCTGTCTGTATCGATGGTATTTTCTGGCAGGGAACCGCCATCGTTTGGTTCGCTCGCGCCTGTTGTTGTGCGTGGAAGTGCAAACTGAGCAAATCGTGTTGGTGTTTTTGTCAGTGGTGTTGGACGGTGGTTGTGGTTGTTGTTTGGGTTTTTGATCTCCTCGTTACTTTTCGTTGTTTTCTTCGTTGTTGTTGTTGTTGTTGTTGTTGTCCAACCATCCATATCTACCTTCAAGCTATAAAAAGCAGCCGGTAGCCGGCAGGAACTTCAGAAAACGGCCCACTTCATCGTGACAACCAGCCTGCCAGTGTGACCCCAGCGACCGCAAAGAACAAGAAGAAGATCAAAACTAAAGCAATTAAGTCTTTTTACCAAATTAGTGTCTAGATATAAGACATCTTAGAGATTGTTTTTTTTTTTAATGGAAGATTTGTTTGGTATGGTTTTACTCTCCGTACACAAAACAGTACCAGGGTCAGATGCGTTGTTCCGCCGAGTTAAAGTACTGACTGTGTACTATGAATAATAATAATAATAATAATAATAATAATAATAATGAATTGTACTTATACAGCGCAAAATTCTCACAGAGTGACTCAATGCGCGCACTCCCGCACTCATACCAACATTCTGCCATTCTGCCATGCCACTGCAAGTTGACCTTTTTTGACAAAGGTAGTATATAATTATGCCTTATAATTATAATTATGCGCTCCCCTCTTTTACTGGACACTACTGCATGAAAACCTTTGCCTGAATAAAATAAAAATGTTGACGGGAAAAAGTGCAACGGCCATGCTTGCATGCCCGAAAAAAAGGGCCGTTTACTCGTGGGCTGAGGTGGAGGGGGGGGGGGGGAATGTGTGTGTGTGTGTGTGTGTGTGTGTGTGTGTGTGTGTGTTCGGAGGGGGGGGGTCGTGATGGGAGGGTGAGAATGGTGGGGGTAGAGGTTAGGAGACATGAAGGGGGGGGGGGGTAGGGGGGATTAAATCTGGCGTGTTACACCGATTGCCCATACCCGCAACAAAGATTCGCACTCGACTGCATGTCTTCACCTATTCCATCACACCGACCAAAAGCTTTATCTCTCTCTTGTCATCGTACCACCCACTGGCGCTCGTGGTGTAGTTCGTCCTCTGGAGCAAATGTACCCCCAGCTGCGCGGGACAGGGTGCAAATGTATCCTGGATTTGGGTCTCGAGAGTCACGCGACTGCTAAAATCGTTTTACGACGGTGATTTAAGTGGAAGCATTAAACGAATGTAGCCATCACATGGTGTAGATATATGTTCATTTGTAACCCGTTTCCATTTCTGGAAACGAGCTTTTCGATGAAAACAGCGCGGCGATATCGCCAGAATTGACCACACTGAAGGACGTGGTACAACTGGCCTGCTGTGTGGAGATCTGGCCCCGTATGTAGAACTCGAGGTTAATTTAACTCACGGCCTACGGGCCTCACCCAGACTAGGACAAAAGAAACCCCAAAACAAAATTAAATGAAAAAAAGGGAGCGGAGAAAGAAAGAAAGACACGGCTTAGGCACCATGGTGGAATGGATCCGCTTCCTGATTTAAAACAAAAAACAAAAGAAAATTTAACCCTAGAGCTAGTTTAGTTCGAGGTTAGATTCTAACGTGGGGCTAAACACCCTAACCATGACATTTACATGCGGGCCCTGGGGTACATTCACTTTGCTCCCCATGCGTATGATGGGATGCATTTGCACCCCCGCAGTAACGGACGAACTATACCACCTGAGCACCACTGGGTGGGCCGGCTGATCTACCAGAGAAATAAGATGTTTTCGTTTTTGTGTTTTGTTTTCTCGCCCTCGGCTGTTTTATTTGTTCCGTTTTGGTTTCTCTTTTCTTTTCTTTTCTTTTCTCCACCTCTGTCTCCTTTGCGTGTGATCTGGTGAGAAAGATAAACACCGAGTGAAGTGTTTGTTTTCAGCAAAAGCCTCAAGTGCTGAGTCAGGTCAGGAATCCGAGGGACTGGTACAGTGTAGTGGGGGCTGACCGATCAAGAGTTTCATCTCACAACTGGAAGTTCTTGGTCAAGGGCCTCTCTGTTTCGGACATTCTCGTTTTTGCTGCCTCTCACCAACTCTCCTTGTGCAGAACAGCAAGATGTTGACTTGAACCTCTCTTTGTATGTGGGGCCAGCCTGAGTCCAAGCGACCTGGGCGGGCAGACATGACTTAGGGTTACATTCGACACATTACCGGTGTGGAACCGCTACAGGTTTTTGATTTTATTATATATATAAAATCATTTATTGCCAGGGTGTTTCATTGGATAAAACTACAAAACGTGGGAATGTTGTGTGGTGTCGGGTCAATCATTAGTCACTCACACAACATAAAAAGCAGAAGGATCTGCAGAGGACTAAATATACCTATACAATTAAACATTTCTAAACATACCTCCTAGATAACACACACACACACACACACACGTACACACACATACACACACCTCACTTCCAAACACCAGCCCACACACACACACACACACACACACACACACACACACACACACACGTCTCACAAGCACACTACATACATACCGTGACCTTAGCTTTCCACAAAATCAGCAACACCAGCACAATCATAACTAACAAGACAAATACTCAACATTAAATACAAAAGCCGCAGCCTTTGTTGTTGTTGTTTTTCCACAGGACTGCGGCTTTTTTTGTTTTTTATTGCGCCCCATCCCGCAGTAACACTTTCAGTAGCAGAAATAGTGCCATTTCGAGGGGGGAAAGATGCTATAGATAGGGCAGATAGCCCACAGCGAAAAATACTGTAGCAGATGTAGAGTGAGCTGGTGGATGTTTCCTACTGGAGCCAACATGCATTCGGCCTCTTTCCTGGTATTTCTGGCAAAGTGGTAGATGGCTCCTTTCTCAGGTCGTAGCAAGCAATATCGACAAAAGACCACTACGTGGTATAATTTTGCTGTCCCACATATCGAGGGTTCCCTGCAAGAAGGTACTATCGATACGGATAGAAAGAATAGACATATTACGTTTTCGCGGGAAATCTTCGATATTATATGCTGTCTTATACAACTGTGTGTGCGCTATTCGTTTTTCTTTGGTTTCTTTGATTGGTTGGTTGATTGGTTAGGTGGCTGGTTGGTGGTTGGTTGGTTGGTTGCTGTTATTGTTGTTGTTGTTTGCAATGGGTACCTCATGATAGGCACCACAGATGGCGTGCCTGCTGTGCAACTCGATAATTCTGTGCGATGCTGCCATGAGGTAGTGAAGGTCTGAACTGATCAGCGCCGCCCAAACTCTCATTCATGTACTCCAGTCTGAGTGGATCCGAGTGGACTCGCCGGACTAGGTCGAGAACGTCTTCCGTGTGAGGGTCAACGATGACAAAACAGCCCGCGCCGGACGCGCGTTCAGGCACTTGGCCAAATCGCCAACTTTCTGAAATCTTCCGACAACCAACAAGAGGAGGGAAAAGAGATCACCTCACACAGGCCGATTCCATCTGTGCTGAGTCAATATGTTTTGCAAATAGGGAACACTTTCGCTCGTGAGTGCGCCTGTACGCTCGAAATACTCCATGTTGATAATTAGCACAACTCTTAATGCGATACAATGTTATTCACACTTTACTTATGCGAGGGGTCGAACATTCAAGTTCCACGACTGTTGTTACGGGTGGGTGGGTGGGTGTTTGGGGGTTTAACGTCCTTTTCCACCACATAGGGTGATATCAAAGACGGGGCAACGATGAAAAAGCCAGCACAAATATTTGGCCCTAGCCGGGAGACTGTTGTTACACTACTGGTGCACTGAGTAAGTGTGGTCGCCGCGTCATCGAGTACGCTTTAGCTGGCTCAGTGCCAGCATTACAGACGCTGTCACTGTTCAGGTGGCTAAGTGGTATGATGATAGATACCACAAAAACAGCTCAGAACGATCTGTGAGCATATAAATGGCAGCGGCATTAACCCCTTTAAACGAAGAACGCCCAATGATGTATTAGGGACGTGCTGACCTGAAGAAACCTTGATGAGCGAGGACAGGGATCCTGCTGACGTATGAGAGTTATAATGGGTTGTTTTGTGTTAAACTCCCCGTGTATCACAAAATATTAAAACCCCGCCGATCGGTTCGCAATATCCTGTATCACATTTTTTGCCTTGCTTCAAGATTGATTTTTCGGACAACATGAAGCGCTGAAGGAATCCAGCCTCTTCTCGGAAGGGCGGAAGGGTGGGTGTTTGAGGATTTAACGTCCTTTTCCACCACGTATGGGTGATAACAAAGTCGGGGCAACGAGAAGGCCAGCACAAATCTTTGACCCAAGCCGGGAATCGAACTCACGACCCGAGTATTGAAAGTCCGACGCTACCGCTCGACTATCCCGGCTCCCCCTTTCCTCGGAAGAAAGGAAAAATAGAGATTATATTAAATTTTAGTCATAACACTTACTCAGGCATACTTTCCACATGCAAGTAAGTACAGTCGCGTCGGGTTTCATCATTTATTTTACGTTTTATTTCATTAAACTAGGCGCTTTGTAGAAAAAGAAATCGACAGTACAAAACGCCGGACAAACACACCTACGTCACTGGCTGAAATAAAGTTCACGTGTAATGGTGTGTAATGTAATATTGTGAAGATTACCTCATTCACTACTTCACACAATGTGACTCGCTGCTCACTGATTCTTTTCTCTCAGTCCCTGTCATCGTCATGCTCTATGTGTGACCGATTCTCGCGAAAGGGACCATAAGTCGCGCTAGGCCGAACGTCGCTACAGTCGAAAAGAGTGCTGGGGGTCAGTATGGCCGCCTTGTGAGTAGCCAACTTCAACTGCTGATATCTCTGTCAATTTTAGTAGTACATCTTCCATTCTTATACTAAATTAAACTGCATAACCAATAGATTGCAGTGGTGTATAATTATATCTCAAAATTGATAATTTTCGACTTATGGTCCTTTTTGTGAGAACGGGTCACATATGTCTGTCACCACATGGACTTTGTTCGTCCGAGATTTTTTGGTTGGGGCCCCGCTGTTTTCTCAATCGTCTGTTTGTCGTTACATGGCAGAGTCTGTGCTGGCTTTTTCATCGTTGCCCCGTCTTTGATATCACCCTATGTGGTGAAAAAGGACGTTAAACCCCCAAACACCCACCCACATGGCAGAGTCAAACATATGAATTTAAATCTGAACTTAAATGTCTGACCGGATCCTCTGTTTTAACCTTAAAGCCTCATTAACCGACTTTCTAGAGCAGGTTACACTAGAGAAAAACATGTACGACACAGAACCATATTTGTTCTCATTCACGTTAAAGCGCAAGAGTGTGTTTTCTGGGTCTTTTGTCGTTGTTTAGAGAGTGTTCCTTAAATTAAATCCAAGTTCATGGTTACCTCCAAAATGAATGGGCTTTTTTTTTCGGGGATAGGAAAATATGATAATTATGAGAATTAGGCTTCCTGAACCAGTCGAGGAAAACTATCATATTTGCCACCATCTCATCCGCTTCCGTCTGGGATTAATACCGCCGCTGTCTTCCGTGAGTTTAGGGATGAAGCGCTTCATCAAACCGAACTGCTTCCCTTGGGACACGTGCCTGAGGTGCAAGTTTCCTTCACAGAGATTCATCATTTGGTCAGTGACCCAAAACAGGAGACTATGGTCGCACTTTTGCAGGCCGGCGCCCATGGAACTCGCTCGTTTGATGTTCCTCTCAAGCCTGAAGCAGTGAGGTGTTTTTGAAAACAGTAATTCTGATCGTAAATTACCCATGAAATACCCTGGCCTGAGACTTAGGGACTCGCCAAGGTGTTTTCTTCACGGCGAGTAGTTTCCATTCCTCCTCTTTCCTCCTTCCTTCCTTCCTTCCTACTCTTTTATTCTTTTTTCAGTTTAGTGTTGTTTTCGTAAACAGTTTAACACTTTGCTTTTGTGCGTGGATCCTTTTAGGCAGTTTTTGCTTCAAGCAAGTTTCTGATTTGACCACTATCTTTGCCAAATTCCTTGCAAGACATGTTCTGTTTTGTTTTGTTCTTTGATTACTGTACTAGCAAAGCCAATTCCTCCACTATCAGCTTCAGTTACAACTATCAAGCTGAGCTGCTGTTACAAACGCCACTGCACATTGCTTTTTTATCGCAACCAGTTAACCCCGTATATAATTTGACCACGAATGTGCAAATCACGGTATTCAGTCCCCCCCCCCCCCCCCGCAAAACTATTTAGATATGCTTGTCTGATAGCGCGTTTACCACCAACCATTTCTGTATTCCTCGCTCTCCAACTGATCCTCTTGTCGGCAAAAACGATTGTATCAATTCCTTGGTCATGCCGTCGGTTGACACGAAATGCACCCACGACAATCAGCTAAGCGTTCTTAGTGACATGGACCCTAATCAGGCTAATGTCGTATTCGTGATGTGGGCGGTGATAGCTTGCGTGTCAGAGTCCTGTCTGAGACAAAGTCCGCACAAACAGCTGCAAGGCAAAGAGCGGCTGTAGGAAAAAGCAAATTATCCGCGATGTATCCTCAGTTCGGTCCAAACAACCCATCTTACGCGTTCAGTGAAAATGAGCATGCTGCCTTCACCTAATATCATCTGTATTACGTCCAAATAGGCCGGGATTGTGAGGCAGAGTGTTTTAGGCTGTGTCTATATATATATATATATATATATATATATATATATATATATATATATATATATATATATATATAGGGGAAGTAAGTAAAGCTGAGAGCGCTCCCTAGATCTAGGAGATGTGTGCTTTGTATGCCAGTGGACAAGTCCGCCTTGCCCTATATTGGCTACAAGCCACAGTGGGGGGGGGGGGGGGATCTACCATCCTACCGCTGAAACGTCTAACAGATCTAAGGGTATCTCACCATTCATAGGGCCCCCATTCCCCTCCCACCGGGAGGAAAATGGTCGGTACAACCAAGGCCATATGAATTGGTGAATTTAGCCGCTCACGACCATGGTTTCGGGTCAATGGGACCCTCATCAGGTGAGCATGCGGCGATACCCACGAGGGCTGCAGCGTCCAACCAGCACTAAAAGGCTGCCCCAGAATAATCTGGTGCGTCTCCAGTACTAGCAGACGTCGCTACCCTAAAGCTCTGCAAGAGGTTTCAGCGGAGAAAGACTAAATAATTTAGAAGGAGCAACTGCCTAGGTGTAATGTCATGTAATTACATTTAATATAGAAAAGGAACAAAGGAGTCGTTAAAGCCGAAAACATGCGCTCAATCAGGTCAATTTGAAAGTAGGGGAAGTAAGTAAAGCTGAGAGCGCTCCCTAGATCTAGGAGATGTGTGCTTTGTATGCCAGTGGACAAGTCCGCCTTGCCCTATATTGGCTACAAGCCACAGTGGGGGGGGGGGGGATCTACCATCCTACCGCTGAAACGTCTAACAGATCTAAGGGTATCTCACCATTCATAGGGCCCCCATTCCCCTCCCACCGGGAGGAAAATGGTCGGTACAACCAAGGCCATATGAATTGGTGATTTTAGCCGCTCACGACCATGGTTTCGGGTCAATGGGACCCTCATCAGGTGAGCATGCGGCGATACCCACGAGGGCTGCAGCGTCCAACCAGCACTAAAAGGCTGCCCCAGAATAATCTGGTGCGTCTCCAGCTTTACTTACTTCCCCTACTTTCAAATTGACCTGATTGAGCGCATGTTTTCGGCTTTAGCGACGCCTTTGTTCCTTTTCTATATTAAATGTAATTACATGACATTACACCTAGGCAGTTGCTCCTTCTAAATTATTTAGTCTTTCTCCGCTGAAACCTCTTGCAGAGCTTTAGGGTAGCGACGTCTGCTAGTACTGGAGACGCACCAGATTATTCTGGGGCAGCCTTTTAGTGCTGGTTGGACGCTGCAGCCCTCGTGGGTATCGCCGCATGCTCACCTGATGAGGGTCCCATTGACCCGAAACCATGGTCGTGAGCGGCTAAAATCACCAATTCATATGGCCTTGGTTGTACCGACCATTTTCCTCCCGGTGATCTGAGCGAGAAAGATCGCAGTGAGCGGGAGATACCCTTAGATCTGTTAGACGTTTCAGCGGTAGGATGGTAGATCCCCCCCCCCCCCCCACTGTGGCTTGTAGCCAATATAGGGCAAGGCGGACTTGTCCACTGGCATACAAAGCACACATCTCCTAGATCTAGGGAGCGCTCTCAGCTTTACTTACTTCCCCTACTTTCAAATTGACCTGATTGAGCGCATGTTTTCGGCTTTAGCGACGCCTTTGTTCCTTTTCTATATATATATATATATATTTTTTAGCATCGAATCAATTGCTGTTTTTAGTCATGAAGCTACGTGCAATGTATGATTGTGATGTTTGATGTACCTTTCCTTGAATCTCTGCACACACAAAAATTCCATTTATGGGAAAACAAAGTTTTCTTGAATTCAATCGTTTTGAACTGAACTGAAATGAAATGAACCAACAGGACTTGCAGCGCGTTAGAAAAAGACCAGAACAGCGGAATTGCCAGTAATCTCCATAAACTGAGATGCTGAAGCAGCGCTGTCTCCGTATTTGGCACGGTGTCCCCTAATAATGAAGGCTCTTCACACTTAAACCACCCGAAACTCACTTAAGCAAACCATCTCTTTTCATGGTTTCAATTTTCCGTCTCTCTAACGCAAAGGCCGTCACTACATTTTCCTGTTACGCAAATGCATCTGCGGAAACTAACAACAAAAATCGCCACTAACGAAATGAAAAATGATATCAAGCCGTATAAAGCCTCACAACATTCAACCTGGCTGGTGCATATTTTCTGATCATAGTACGCCATCATGGTTCAGAGGTCGTCACTACTCGTTCCAGTAACGCAGCTGCCCCATGCGGAAACTCACAACACCAGCAAATCGCCACAAAGGAAATATAAAAAAAAAATGAGCCTTGAAGGTCTCAACAAAAAGCCGCAAACATTGTGTTTTAGAAAACTGCGATTGCTGCGGCGGTGCATAATGCAGGCAACTCTGTCACAATTGCAGTGTTTTCAGCGCTTCGGAGACCCTTATAAAACCAGAGCGTGAGTTTGCAGTGACTACATTGTGCTTTTGGTCACTGAGCGAGACTCCTCGCTACAGCGCCTAGCGCGTGTTGTGTGCTGCACGACAAAACCGGTAAGTCACTGCGATCTTTCTCGCTCAGCGTCAAAACGCAAACTAAGCTGTGAAATCATCATCATTAGCTTGCTTTACGTCCTATGGCTTTTGGCCCTTAAGGACAAGTTGTTTCTGGCGTGTGTCTTTGGCTGCTTGGCTGGGCAAGTGTCTTTGGGGTGAGTGTGGGCTGTCTTGCTTAGCTTTGGGCAACGTCAGAGGGTCTCTGCTTGGCTTTCAGATGCCTGGTCTGGGTTTGTTTTTCAGTGCCTCAGTCTGTTCTGTCAAGCTGTGAAATCAGGCTGCCCTTGGCTTTTATAGGGGTTTCAGGGACGCTGGAAATTCTGTAACTGTGACAGAGTTGACTGTGGATTTTGCAAAAGTCGGATAGTGTTTGAAAAACACAATTTTACTGGCTTTTTGTTGAGACTACAGACCTTAATATCTATGGGCCCCCATCGATGAGTGCATCCTTGCCGTTGGAGATGGGGCTTGCGTGTCTCCATGACCCCGAGAGCTATGCCGGCGGGAGATTCGTCTCCTGGTAGGGCCACCCATGCTGGACAGGTCGACTGAAGGGTAGAGGCCAGACGAAGCGCACTCACTGGTCCTCCAGGTTGGGGGTTTGAGTAGGGCTAACAACCCAACTCTTTAAAAAGAACACTTGTTACAGAATCTACAACCACAGATCTACAACGCAACTTGGTCCAGGAAGAGTCCTCTCTAGTAGAGCCCATGACGCGAGCTGGTGAAAGCCCTCGGGAAGCCAGTGCGCCGACTACTCTTCTGATCTGACGGCCAAGTTTCTGCAGCCCTATGTTCCCCAGGGAATAAAGAGGATTAAACTAAAAACTAAACTAATATCTATGGGCGATATCAAATCACAAAACATTCAGCGTTTGAACCTGGCTGGGCCCTATTTTCTGACCTTCGCCGGTACGCCATTACGGTTACACTTTCCCGTTAAGCGCACGGTTACACGACTGCCAGTCTGCATGTTGCCGTACTCAGCTGCCTGCTGGCGGGCAGCGGTTTGCCGCACACGCAGCCTGCGGCGTTGCAAGGTGTGGGCAGTGATTGGTCAATTGGCTGTGCGGGGCTGCCTGTGGCTAGCTGGTTGCCAGGAAAACTAGAACGGCTTTCTATTGCCGCGCCGGCACCGGCAAGGGGGATATGCCAGCTGGCCGCCAGCGATTTAATTAGGGTTTCCAGCGTTTCCAGCCCTGCAAGTGCCGATCCTGGCAACGTGTAGCAGCGGCCCTTACGCAGCTGCCCCTAGCGGAAACCCACAAAATGTCTTCAAAAAAACAACACCACCAAAAAAAAACACAAAAAAAAACGGGCTATATCAAGTCGCGAAGCCTTCAGCGTTTGAACCTGGCTGGTCCATATTTCCTGACCTTAGTACACCAACATGACTCAGCTGAACTTCTCATTCACCAAGTGCCCGCGGCAAGGCTCCGAGATAAAGACACATTTATCGCAAAACCAGTCGGCAAGAAACATCGATTCTGTCACAGAAAGCCAATCGCCAGGCGGGTAACAAAAAGTTGTACAGGTCGTCTCGGTCCGAAAACATCGTTCTTTCTACAACTGGAAACTTTCCCGAATTATCGGCTGAAGTGAACCCTTCAAATGAAAGGAACTAAGCGCCATGCATTTTGTAGGCACGTGTGCCCTTTTACTAAAATGGCAGTTGAGATTTGCAGCGTCGGAAGAAGTAATAGGTGTAGTGAAATCTGTTTACCGGAAACACGTTCAGTGGTGAGTTACCGCTATGTTGACAGAAGACTTGCTGCAGATTGCAAGAGTAAAAGTACCTCCGTCAATCACTTGCCTTTGAGATCTGTACAGCTGTTTCGTTCTGAAACTCATGCACTTTAAGTTTGTCCTGAAAGAACTCTTGCTAGCTCAAGGCTTACTGTCCGCCGGAGTTTTTTGTTGTTGTTGTTGTTGTTGTTTTTTATTGGATTTTTGTTTGTTTGTTTGTTGTTGTTTTTTTGTTGTTTTTTTTTTTTTTTTTTTGGGGGGGGGGGGGGGGGTGGGAGCCGGGATAGCCGAATGGTAGAGCGTTCGATTCTCAGTGCTCGGGTCGTGACTTCGAATCCCGGCTGAGGCCAAATATTTGTACTGGCCTTTTTCTCGTTGCCCTGTAGTTGATGACACCCTTACATGGTGGAAAAGGACGTTAAACTCCCAAACACCCACCTACCTGTCGTTCTTGTGTTTTTGGAGTACAGCCGAGTACGTCTGAAGATTTCAACACAAAGTTTCACATATACGCACATTGTAACATTTCAGATAACTTTACAGACTGACTCAACAAAAATGCAGGCCAGGAAATATAACTGACAGGAGTCCCAGAAAGAAAACTCGCGCAGACTGCTTTTTAGATAACCTGTGCACCATGGCGTGATCGGCTTTGTGGAGAAATTTTGATGTAATCACTGTTAGCTGACTCTTTACAGGGAATTCCCGTGACGTCTGGCGTTGCTGAGTAACTGGCTTTCTCCTTATCTGTAAGTAATCTTTATGAAGGAATTTTTCGATTTAATAATGTTAGTTTGTTGTTCGCCGGCTTTGCACTAGCTGCGTAGCACAGCGGCCGACGTTGCTGAACTTT
>JACVVK020000372.1:200000-215000 GCA_018292915.2 Batillaria attramentaria
GGGAAGCGGAGTGTGTGTGTGTGTGTGTGTGTGTGTGTGTGTGTGTGTGTGTGTGTGTGTGTGTGTGTGTGTGTGTGTGTGTGTGTGTGTGTGTGTGCAGGGTCGGGGGATGGGGGGGGGGGGGGTGGCGTAGTTAGTTTTACGACAGTAAGTTTATAAACTCAACGACTATAGTCGCACGGTTTCTTGGCGTAGCAATCTGATCTTCATAGACGTTGAAATCCGCACTGATTCCGCGACGCTTACAAACAAAGCTCGAATCTTATAATCGCGTGCTGTATCGCCGGACAAAGCCGGCTGGAGCACACGACACTGACCATCTGAGCGACAATACGCTGTGCATGTAGCGTGCATAAAACTAATACGGTTCACTGGTAACGTGGCAATGTCACCTGATCGAGGTGGTGGTCAAGCACCTGCAGGATAACTGAGGTAAGTGATGGTGAGTGAACGAGACAAGTCAGTGTTTCCAGGTGTACTACAGTGCACCAACAGCTGGCGATGTGGTCAAAGAATACAAATCCACGAGGCCTCAAAATGCCTGTATATTCCCTATTCCCCCCCCCCCCCCTCCACTGTGGCTTGTAGCCAATATAGGGCAAGGCGGACTTGTCCACTGGCATACAAAGCACACATCTCCTAGATCTAGGGAGCGCTCTCAGCTTTACTTACTTCCCCTACTTTCAAATTGACCTGATTGAGCGCATGTTTTTGGCTTTAGCGACGCCTTTGTTCCTTATATATATATATATATATATATATATATATATATATATATATATATATATATATATATATATATATATATATATGACTATTCCCTATTGGCCTCAGGCATCATAGGCATCATAGTCACCCCTAAAAATGCTTCAATCTAGAAAGAAAAAAAAAATACCATGCACAGATCATTGAAGGGCACGCACCTGACAGGAGTTTTAAAAAAATTGAATGTCTCCTTTCCGCTCAGGTCTCACTGCAGTAATGCTAGTCTGCTTTCTTCACATCACCCAGTTCCACTCGCGTCACCTTTGCCTCAGTTCTGCGTAAAAAGACCCAGCTTCATTGGCATCTTGCTTCCTGTAGCAGCCCCTTGGCACGCACCTTGCCCTACAAAATACAAAACTCACGAAAATCACGCTTTGTCGTGACAACAAAAATCACCACAAACTAGCACGCTCGCCAGACAGGGTCCTTCAAATAAACACCAAACTTGACACCACGTTCAATTTGCGTCATTACGATTGTACGGGGCTTAGTGGGTAAGAACTTGGTGCACTGTTGCAGCAACGACTCAGGTTCGGTTCAAAGGAGGACAGGGATCCCCATGGTTTTTTTTTTTTTTTTTTTTTTTTGCTGCCTCAACTCTTTGCCAGCTCCAGTGGTGTTCCTCCCAGGTCATGGGTGGAACCCACGGAGGACTGACTCGGAAGCTGGGACAATTTTTATTATGCATGATGATGGAGATGAGGATGACAGTAAGATGATGCTATGGAGGTCCATGTGGTTTGGGACTGCGGGACAGGGCCGCATTCCACGCTTCCTGTCATAAATATCCCGGCATTAACCAGGCCCGGGAACTACGGCACCGCAGGTGCCGGCCGTGTAATCATCCACATCATAAGACGTGTCATACAAAGGGAAGCACCCCCAAAGTCGCACCCGTGAAGTGGGTGAAGCTCGGCTGTGTGGCAACAGCCTCACCATTGGGCCCATAGCACACCCGCTCTGGGTAGGAGCCGACCTAGGTATGAAAAATCCCGCTTGCCTCGGCTGGGATTCGAACCCGGGTCTCCCGGTCCATGATCCGAAGTGCTAACCACTACACTACGGGGGCCGGTGGGGATCCCCATGTTTTGGAACGGTCTTGAGTGCGCCCGTACGATTGATATACTCTATCTTGAGGATTAGCACAGCTCTTAATGCGGTACAATGTTTTAAACACATTGCGCGAGCGGTCGAAGATTCAAGTTCTACGACTGTTGTTACACTACTGGAGCGCTCCGTGTGGTCTCCGCGTCATCGAGTGCCCTTCTGCTGGCTCAGTGCCAGCATTAGGGGTGCTGTCAGTGTCGAGGTGTCTAAGTGGTGTGATGATAGATACTACGAAAACAGCTTAGAACGATCTGTGAACATAAAAATGATAGCATTAGAATCTGTAAACCCTTTGAAACCAAATGAAAGCTACTGAAACAGTAGTAGTACAGTATTTACTATGGTTCTGTTCCTTCTGTTCTTCAGCTGATAACAGCATACCCTCTTGCTGTGCTGGTTTGAACTTAAGTGATGGTCAAAGGTGATTTATGTTGTCTGGTTAAGGCCTGTCTGGAGTGCTTACTTACTGCGTAAATCCTTTGAGACCAAATGAAAGCTACTGAAACAGTACAGTACGTGATATTGATCGTTCTAATCCTATTGATAAGCCCCAGCGTCTTAAACGCTTTGAAACCGGAATCTTGAAAAATAAACCATTGCCTCGGGCACGCCCTAACTCTTCAGGAATCTTTCGTCGACACGTACGGGAACTGGGGAAGACAGTTCAAACAACGAGAAGCCAAATTAGTTGTGCAGGGGAAAAACTACAACAGATGGTATCTCTTCTCCTACAAAATAAACCGTGCAGAGAGAGAGAGAGAGAGAGAGAAAGACGATCGGAACTAGTTAGTTTCCTCGGAAAACGTGAAAGATCCTTCAGTGAACTGTTTAGTTCGCAAGAGAGCTGAAAAAAATAACATAAAAACTACCCTTTTTCTGGCATCGCAGTTCATTAAAACACGCGTACTGACAAACTATTGACGGGGAGCCGGGGTGGCCGAATGGTAGAGCGTTGGACTTCTAATGCTCGGGTCGTGAGTTCGTATCCCGGCTGGGGCCAAATATTTGTGCTGGCTTTTTCATCGTTGCCCCGTCTTTGATATCACTCGTATGTGGTGGAAATTAAAGAACGTTAAACCCCCAACCACCCACCCACCCACCCGACAAACTATTGACGCGTTTAAGTTACCCCAATATTTTTTTTTCCAGAATCAATACACGTACAAGGCCTATGGTAAAAGAACCCATAAGTACTGATCCAATACATAGCGCTTTCATGGTGGGTCCTGTTACCAAATGTCTATACACATTGCTTGCCTCTGTTTCTTCTATTTTCACACGATTCTATTGACTGAATGCAGAATTATCAGATTTCCAATCTAACCGACTTACGATTTGTATGCTGATCATAATTCTTTACTGAGAAGAAGTTTTTGTTGTTGTTGTTGTTGTGTGTTTTGTTTTGTTTTTAAACATCATTCACAAGTTTCTCAGTCGTCAAAATAACATGGCGGACAGCATTGTATGGTGGGACTGATTATAATTAGCCGCCTTTCTCACTTACTAGCTGAACGACTGGCTGACTGATGGGCCGTACTTAAGTACTCAGTTACTTGCTGATTAGTTGGCTCTATTGTACTGGTTGCCTGAATTGTCTGACTGACTGACTGACTTATTGGCTCACTTATTCACTTACTTACCGACTTAGGCTCATGTCACACGGGCGACGTTCTGGTCCGAACAAACATCGATCACCACTGAACACGGCGTTTTTCCGTGTTCCTCATGTGACATACGGCCACAGCGTGTCTTTGTTCTAATTCGTTGTCCGGCTTCTATTCGAGCCGTGTTGGATGTTTGTTCGGACTAAACTGTGTCCCGTGTGACGTGAACCTTACAGATTGACTCACTCTCTTACTTACTTGGGGAGCCGGGGTGGCCGAATGGTAGAGCGTTGGACTTCCAATACTCGGTTCTGAGTTCGAATCCCGGCTGGGGCCAAATATTTGTGCTGGCTTTTTCGTTGTTGCCCCGTCTTTGATATCACCCGTATGTGGTGGAAAAGGACGTTAAACCCCCAAACACCAACCCACCCACTCTTACTTACTTACTGACTGACTGACTGACTCACTGGCTAAAATTGTTGACATACGTTGGCTAGTGGTGGTACTTCTATACCGGCAGACGTGTCTACATACACTCACTCGAATCCCCAGTATAGATGTATTTAAGTTCGGTTCTGCATGACAAATGGTTTCCTTTGAGTACTCTCTTTGTGTGAACTGCTATACGTTATGTGTTCAGGAGGTCACCGTGTTCCTAGAGAAATACTGCAGGAATTCACTCTAAAAGACGCGAACCCTGTTTATCACCGTTGTTATGTGGGTATCGGGCACAACATCAGACAGTGCCTTCCGCTAAACCTGTACGTCTCTAGTGAAATATTGTCAGCGGAACTGATTGTGCTCCACTTCTAACTCGCACTGAATAGCGACGCTTATAACGTTGCCAATGCGGCATTTCTCCTGCCATCTGGAAACAGGGCCTAAGCGCCTATCAAAACCATGTCGCTTAGGCCGTTATTGCAGACGAATGACGGCAGATTAGTATTTAAGACTAGCACTGAACTGAAAAGTGCTAAATGAAGCTGTGATATTTCGAACTACGTCAGTATTGGACTCAGTGGTTCCGAGTGTAAATTTGTACGCTTCGGTGCTTCACATCTGATCAGTCATGGCGAGATAGGCAGTGTTTATATTCCGCCGTTGTAACTGCGTGCTACCCTACTGCATGCATGCACTTTCTACAGATACAGGCCGGTAAACTGATGTGTCATTTATTATCAAAGGAAGTTGTAAACTGACTAGTTCGTCTCCGTGTCGGTTACTATTCACATCACTTAACAATTTTGTTTGTTTGTTTGTTTGTTTGTTTGTTTGTTTGGTCTCTGCGTGTCCTTTATTTTTTTCTCTATTCAGTTGTGTGTGTGTGTGTGTGTGTGTGTGTGTGTGTGTGTGTGTGTGTGTGTGTGTGTGTGTGTGTGTGTGTGCTCTTACTCTTTAAATTGTTCCGGCTTACGTAGTGTACATTGAGTGAATATAAGTTTTAGATTGTAAGGCGCCTAGAGCTCGTTCCTCGCGGATAGGCGCCCTATAATTATTATTATTATTATTTGTTTGTTTGTTATCGTCGGAAGTTCCTAAAACGGGTCGTCTAGTAAACACATTCGAAAAGTGAGAGGCGTCAGTTCACCCCTCACCACCACCCACACCACACAGAATGTCGAGATCTTTTTTACCATCAGTGCGAACCTTAAATAATACATGTTTTACCAATACTCTCAGGAAATGGACAGACTGACGGACGGTACCAGTCAGTGTGCATGTAAGCGGCCTAGCCAGTCAGTGCAGTGCAGTTTCTTTGTCCCGACAGTCGGCCATTGATTTAGTGTTGAGCACTGTCAGCTGTGCATGGAAAGCACATGGGGTGCACCCCATAAAAAGGCCAGGTAGGCGATCAGGTGAAGTGTAACAAGGAGGAACGGCCCCGTCCTACAAAGTTGTTTCTCCAAACTTCATATTATTTTGTCTGTTTTGTTGTTATTGTTGCCGGTTCTCCCCTCTCCAAGTTCTACCAACGACACTAGATCCTCTACGACCTCGACCGATTAGCCACGTGACTGGGGGTGGGGCCGGGTGGGGGAAGAAGGGGGAGAGAGAGAGAGAGAGGCAGAGATAGAGGGTGGGTGGATGGGTGTTTAGGAGTTTAACGTCCTTTTCCACCGCAAAAGGGTGATATCAAGGACGGGGCAACGAGAGAAAGGCCAGCACAAATATTTGGCCCCAGCGGCCGGGATTCGAACTCTCGGCCCAAGCATTGAAAGTCCAACGCTCTACCATTCGGCTACCCTGGCTCCCCAGAGAGAGTGAGAGAGACGTCAGTTCCGTGAACTAAACATTTGCCGCCAGCCTCAGGCAGGTCGTCATACAGAGAGAGAGAGATGACGTCAATTCCGTGAACTAAACTTTTGACGTCAGCCTCTAGCACTGAGATCGTCTGAGGATGCTTGTTCATGTCTTGTGATTTCCCTGTTGGCTTTGTGACTTCTCCGACTGAATTATTTTTCACATGAAATCTGGAAGATCTAGAGGGCTGATGAAATGTCGGAAGCAGTGACGATACTTGCAGATTTTGTCTGTGAACCAAACATTTGACGTCAGCCTCAAGCTGCTCGTCTGTCAGGTGATACTTCTTCATATCTTGTGATTTCCTTGTTGTTTCTGTGACTTCCGTGACTGAATTAATTTTGATATAAAATCTGGAAGATCTAGAGAGCTGATGAAACGTGGACTTAAGTGCTTCGGGTTGTACTTACGAAATTGCAAAATTGGAACTTTTTTGACCGGCGCTTCTCGCAGAAACGTGAAAAATGTGTTTATCTAAAAGCTCTGTTATTCTTAATACTAAAGCTATAATAGTGCAGTAGTTCATGTCATATGTGCAGTTGGCATAAGTGACAAAAATACCGGAATGATGAGTAATTTGAAGGAGTTTTTTTCATAGATATTTGGCCTTATATGCAAACAACCCCTACCTCGGAAATATTTTTCTTACACAAAACCTGTCAGAGCTACAGAGCTGTGCTACGAAAACAGGCAGTATACTGAATTGGATGATCTTCCCAATTTCAGAAGATGAAGCCATCTGGACATTTTTTTCGAAAAAATTCGTAACATGACCGATTTTTTAAAATCGGCGATAAGTCTTCTGAAAATGCGGCAGGCTAAAAATCGTGAAAGGTAGCTCCGGAGAAGGTGAATTCCCATTTTATCTCAAAGTAAAAAGGCCTCCAACGAGGTGGTTTAGGAGCTAGCCATCATTACTTCCGTCCACACACACAGACACACACACGTCACTCCCGCCAAAAAGAACGCAGCAGCATAGTGTGCACGTAAGGTGTCTATGACGCATATTTCGTTACGTCACTGTGTGCGTGAAAGTAAGTACTGATTGTGTGGTGAAACGTCACAGTCTTGTTTTGTATCACTGAAACTTGCTGCTGCGCGTAGCAAAATCTGCCCCGTCTCATAAAGTTGTTTCTCATAGATAGAGAAACAACTTAACTGAAAACACACACACCACACTGACTATATTTCTCGTTAACCCACCGCCAATTACTGAGTGTACAGCAGTGAAAGGAGCTAGCGGCTAGGGCGCGGTGAACTTTCACCCCGGCTGCCGTCAAGTGAGGGGATGGGTAGCAGATGATTTACAGAGATCAGTCACAGTACAAGTGATGTTCAGAAGTTTTGTTGATAAAACTGACTCAGCTCAAAGCCGTGTTGCTCTCACACACCCGGCCACACACACACACACACACACACACAGAGCCGGAGGGTGCGCCGTGTTGGTTGGTGTTTAAGGCAGGGTTCAGTTAACGTCTTTTCAGTCCCACCATCAAGTAAGGGCGATATCAAAGACGGGACAACGAGTAAAAGGCCAGCACAAATATGACTCCAGCTGAGCCGGACTGATTCAGTCGAACTCCACACCCGATCCGGCATTGAAAGTCGAATGCTCTACCACCGCTCGACTGTCCCGGCTCCGCGAGAGAGAGAGAGAGAGAGAGAGAGAGAGAGAGAGAGAGATGCCTTGTAGAAGTTTAAACATAAAAAGTCTTCTAACTTAATACAGCTGCTACGAATTCAAGTACAAAAGAGCCGCAGACCGACGCCCGACGCCACACATTAACCTCCATTAATCGTAGCTAAACTGCGGTCAAGAACATTTATTGCTCACGATTCTATTACAGAACACTAAATGGCCAGTTTAGTTCGAGTTCCGTTTACAATCCGTCTACTGTGGTCTCGTCCATTTATGTTTCTTTCAGCAAAAGATTACAAATCCATCCAGCACCGTCTGATGGCTCTCGTCCGCTCCCTCCTACTTCACGGACCGCCACTTGCCCCTAAGCAAAACACACCACACACACTTTTCGATGACCAGACAGTATAAACTTTCGCCGGGGCTGTGGCTAGAACTGATTTTTATGCAGTCGGACCCACAGACCTAAAAAAGATAGACCCCCTGCGGTGCTGGAAGTGTGACGCCGCCGCGCGCCATGTTGCGAGTACCTGGAAGTGCCAGCTGTTTACATAGCGCGCATAGCATTGGCCAGACGCTATCAGCTGTTTATATAGCGCGCATAGCATTGGTCCGCTTTATCTTACGTCACATTTCTGATGACGTCTTTCTAAAGAACTTTGTATTTCGAACGAGGCGTCCTGTACACAGAGCATCTGAGTTCTGGTATTCACAAGATGGCCGCGATAGCGACACTCGCAAGCAGCGGTGGCAGCGTGCGGCGGTAGGTCTATCTTTTTTTAGGTCTGTGGTCGGACCACATGCGGTGGAAGAAGAAACACGCAGAGATAGAGCTGAAAAGAAAAGCCCTTGGGGACGCCCACGGAGTACTTTCCCGATCAGTGTCTGTAAACGAATCAGCCCATCGTGCATGTTTTAATGGCAAGGGGGGATATATCGGGGCCATGCTCCCTGTGGCCACCAGACGTCCGGCACAAAGCGCCAATTACGGACACGTGGGCAGCAGGCGTTTAGTTTTGCCTGGGAGAATCATAACCAAGAGTTACGAGAACGCCTGCAGTGCTTGGAACCGTATCTCCGCACAGGCCGAACTGACACTACAAATTCTTAAAGCTTTAAGAGACCGATGTATAATCAATCCTTATTCACCTCAGACATCACAGTCACCGCTAAAACAGCTTCAAAAAATTACTACCTACAGACCATTAAGGGGCACGCACCTAACGAGTACGAAGAAAATTCACCATCTCGTTTGCTCTCAGCTCTCGGCATTGAAATGATCCAACTCACTAAAATGCACTTGCATCCCTTGCCTGGCCTGTTTCAATATAGTCCCAGTTTGACTGGCAGCTTGCCCCACGTACATCCACAAAAATCGGAAACACTACGCTTTTTCACGCTAACAAAAATCACTACTGACAAACTAGCACAAACGCTAAACAGGGTCCCACAATATACCCTTCAACCCAGGCCCAGTCTGTGGTACATGTGTTACGCCTACACTGAGTCTCACGGTTATGCACATTTTGCGTCTTTCCGTTTTTCTTTCTTTTTACTTTTTTTCTCAGTTTTTTTTTTTTTTTTACTTGTTATTTATAACTTCTTTCTTACCAGACGATTTGAACTTGTGCCTCCGGATCCACATGCCTCAACAACCAGGCCAAATCCGCTTGCTTCTCTAGAAGTCCCAGGAGTGGCGATGGGCTTGTGCCGGGAATTACATGATAACTGCAGAAAGCTTCACCGTGGTAAAACTGATACGTACTCTGAGTCATGTGCTCTTGGTTTTTTTGCCTGAATGGCTTGTATCGGCTGAAATAGCCGAAGTGGTCATTTCGATATCGGCTGGAAATGTACGAAGATCATGAAGACAATTTAACCGAATGGCGGATGAGACAGCGGCGCCGTCTGTTTCAACGAGAGGGTTTAGTCTGGTGTCGTTTTGATTACTCAAGGCTGGACAATCAGCAGAAAGATGGTGCCGGTCTGTTTTCTGGAACAAGACTGATACCCGCCGCACACGTCCTTGACCCCGGGCAATATTTGGAAGATGGCATTACAAGACTGATGCATATATAGGCCGGGCATAGAAGTGTATGCAGCTACTTCCGACCGTGCTGAAACACAAAGCATATCAAAACAAAGCAAGGTAGGTTAACTTGAAATTGAACCGAATGAGTTTCCTAAGACCGGCTAAACAAACAAACAAACAACCAACAAACGAACGAAACTAATCCAACTCAAACCAGCTTAAAACAAAACAAAAAGGGGGGGGGGGGGGGAGGCAGGTTCTACTTACTCCTATGATTAACCTAATGACCAACCTGTCAGTCTGTCTGGATTGAATAGTGTTCAGCTAAGCTGTCCGGTTGTGGTAGCTACCCCCACGACGACGACGACGACGACGACCACCACCACCACCACTACCACCAACACATAACTTCTCCCTTAGCGCCGCCTCTAGTCAAGCTCATTGGGGGGGGGGGGGGGGGCAAGGGCGGATTGAAAGGGCGAGTGTAACTTGAAATGCGCGCGCGCGCGTGTGTGTGTGTGTGTGTGTGTGTGTGTGTGTGTGTCTGTGTCTGTGTCTGTGTCTGTATTTTATCTAGGAGGTATGTTTAGTAATGCTTAATTCTGCAGGTACTGATGTTTAATCCTCTGCAGATCCTTACTTTTTATGTTGTGTGAGTGACTGTGATATAACTGACCGGCCGACACTGACTACACAACATTCCTGTGTTGGTATTGTTTTATCCAATGAAACACATGGCAATAAATTATTATCATCATCATATCGTTAAAGGGATAAATGCTACCATGTTCATGCCCACAGATCGTTCTGACTCAGAGTTGCACATTTAAGTCGGTCCCAGGACACTGACCTATAAAAATTTCAAATGTTCTATTTTTCCCACCTCAAGCGGACATTTGTCCTGTTAAAATTTTTATTGCCACTAAGTGGCCAGGACACTGTGTCCTATGACTTTGCTGTTTCCAGGATACTTTGTCCTATAGAAGCTATGGAAAATGTGCAACCCTGATGAGTGACTTGTTTTCACACCACTTGGACACCTGGACAGTAACAGCGTCTGTAATGCTGGTACTGAGCCAACAATGGCGCGGCGACCACACCGGCTGAGCGCTCCAGTGGTGTGATAACAGTCGCAGGCTGATTTCGATGTTCGACTGCTCGCGTGGCAAAGTGTAACCAACATTGTAGAGCTGTAATTAAATAATCATCAAGATACAGTATTCGTTCTGCTGCTGACACTCGGAAACTCCGTGTCCCACATGTCAAGACAAAGACAAAGTCTGAAAACTTATGGCCAACGTTCCTTCAGTTACTCTGCTCCCCAAATCTGGAACTCTCTGCCCGTCTCACTTAGGAATCTCCCTGCTCTGTCACAGTTCAAGGCACACCTTAAAACCTATCTGTTTCGGCAAGCTTTCAACTAAATTTTTTTACTGTATCCTCCCCTGTATCCCACGTCCGCCGTGTGTGTGTGTGTGTGTGTGTGTGTGTGTGTGTGTGTGTGTGTGTGTGTGTGTGTGTGTGTGTGTGTCCGTCGGTCTGTGTGTGTGTGTGTGTGTGTGTGTGTGTGTGTGTGTGTGTGTGTGTGTGTAGCGCGCACTGAGTGCTCCGGCTCTTGGGCAGACTTTCTGCGCCATACAAGAACAATTTATTATTATTATTTATTATTATTAAAGACCTTTGGTCAGCGTAGTTATTCATACCAGGGTCCGACTTGTTGGAATGATCTCCCAGTCTCGATCAGATATGCAGACACAAAACTATCATTCAAAACAAATTTGAAAACCCACCTCTTCACAGCCTTCAACCAATAACTGTTGCCACATCTTCATTTTGCTGGTCGTGTGTGTGTGTGTGTGTGTGTGTGTGTGTGTGTGTGTGTGTGTGTGTGTGTGTGTGTGTGTGTGTGTAAGCCAGGGGCAGCCCGTGTATGATGCTGCGCATCATGTGTTTTTAGTTAAATGTATGTGTGAAGGCATGTCGTGTGTGTTTCTGGGTGAGTGAGTGTGTGTTCTTTGTAAGGCGCCCTGAGCTCCCGCGAGAGGGAAGGCGTCTTTTAAGTACCCATTTTATTTTTTTTATTTTTTTATTTCGTGTGTACATAGGCACTCAGGAGCGAAACTGTCCCAAAACATAAAAGAGAGAGTGAGGGGGGGGGGGGGGGGGGGGTTAGGAGTTTAACGCCCGTTTCCACCACGTAAGGGTGATATCAAAGACGTGGCAACGAGAAAAAGGCCAGCACAACTATTTTGCCCCATCCTGGATTCGAACTCACGACTGACCCGAGCATTCAGAGTCCAACGCTCTACCATTCGGCTATCCCGGCTCCCCTCCAAAACTTGAGTTTGCTTAGCAAGAATGGAATTAGCCTGCTTAACCTATCATGGATTTATGTTGTGGTGCCCTGTGCAGCTGTGCCAAAACATAGTGAAAGTGATTCCGCAACAGATAAACAACAGATTCCGTGAACAAAGAGCCAGTTCATTATTGATATTCTTCAGCATATATTCTTCAAAACATACTGAGCGGTTTTTGAAAACGTATGTGTTCATAATCACTGTCCAGTGTCGAGTGTCCCATTTACGGGACACAGGACATAAATAGGTCAAACTCCAGCTAACAAACTAAGCCGCACGTGCCTGTCAACAGACTGATGAGGTCACGTGGTTGGGTCATCCGTCTCCTGTCACGGACTATGCTGGCTTGGACTGGTCCCTGGACTTTTGCCCCGTGGCGCGGACCTTTTTTGGCCACACAACCTTTGGCAAACAGACACTGAACAATGGGGCGGTGATGACCAAATCGTTACCAGGCGATTCTGATTTGCTGCCTTCATTCTGCGGCTGAGCGCGTCCGTGTTGGCATCTGTTATTTTGTTTCTATCCTTAAGGGAACGTTCTATTTTTCGAAGGACTAACGCCGCGAAATCTAAGCTGGGCATAAAACACATTCCCAGCAGCCAAATACTAATAACATCTTTGCATCTTTACCCCCTGAGGTTGGTTTTTGATACGAGGAGATGGTAGTGGTGGTGGTGGTGGTGGTGGTGGTGGTGGCGTGTGGGGGGGGGGGGAGGGGGGAAAGGGGAGAGGGGGTAGGATAGCCGGTGTAACATGCAGGATGTACTCCCCCTAGCGTGAAGTGTCCCGGGTCAATGCAGTTTGACGATGGAAGTGCCCCTGGGTCCAAGCAGTTTGAGGATGGAAGTGCCCCTGGGTCAAAGCAGTTTGAGGATGGAAGTGCCCCTGGGTCCAAGCAGTTTGAGGATGGAAGTGCCCCTGGGTCCAAGCAGTTTGAGGATGGAAGTGCCCCTGGGTCCAGGCAGTTTGAGGATGGAAGTGCCCCTGGGTCCAAGCAGTTTGAGGATGGAAGTGCCCCTGGGTCAAAGCAGTTTGAGAATGGAAGTGCCCCTGGGTCCAAACAGTTTGAGGATGGAAGTGCCCCTGGGTCCAAGCAGTTTGAGGCTGAAGTGCCCCTGGGTCCAAACAGCTAGGTGCTCCGAGTCAGTGCAGCTTGAGGCTAGGTGCTCCGGGCCAGTAAAGCTTGAAGCTGGAAATGCCCCGGGTCAACACAGCTTGAAGCTTGAAGTGCTCGGGAGTCAAACGAGCTGGGGAGTATATCTACTTTATTACACCGGTGGAGGAGGAGGGGGTTGACGGGGAGGGGAGAGGTGGCGATGTTTGCTGCGGGTGCTGATTCAAAGTCAGTGATCTTATATCTTATCTTGCACCTTATTACACTTATCCAAGTACTCTTTTGAACCGTTAAAAAGGTCGATCAACTCTAGAGCACTGTTATCTCCAAAACACGAACCCTTTTCGAATATACAACAGGATCTTTTTACCGCCGGGGATTAGCTGCTTATCTGAGTGAAATTGGTTGAGACTGGCAGGGATCCGGGACTACGGTAAGTTCTTTGAATGATTCTTCATCTACAGCAATAAACTACGCTCTATCTCCCACAGCGGTTTTATCTGTCATTTTGAGCTTGCGTTACTGCTGCTTGGGGATGTTGAAAAAAATAATTTAAATGCTCATATTCCATCTTCACAGAAGCCAGCTGATGTTTTGGAATAGTGAGTGAAATAGTGAAACGCTTGAAATAGTGTATATTAATTATTAGTAGACCTCATAATGCGAGACAATGCTGTCTACTGGCTCCGCGAAACGGCGATAATTCAATTTTTCCTACTCAGGGTTGAGTATGGCAACTCTAACAGTGACTTAATACTGATAAAGCATTCTGCTGGCTCAGTGCCATCCTGTGAGATGCTGTCACTGTTCAGGCGTGAAAGCGGTACGATGCTTTACACCACCAAACAAGCTCAGCTCAGTGTCAGCCTAAAAATCTTAAAATTCAGGCCTTTAATTAAACGCTCATCTTCCATCCTCACAGACGCTAACTTACGTTTTGCAACAGTTGCGCTTGGGTGTGAACCGGTAGTAGATCTATGAATGCAATACACTACTGTCTGCAGGCTGTGCGAGCCGGCGAAAATTGAAATTTTCCTACTCAGCGTTTGACTATGCCGCCCAACACTATCTGACTGTTTGATCATCGTCGTCTACTGTCTGCTACTCATCGGATGATCTCAACACGAGCGCACGCCTCGCTTTTCGCTTTGCCTTCAGCCCTCTGCTGGCTCAGTGCCAGCCTGCAGGCGTCATAACACAAATTGGGCGTGGGGTCAAGTTTGGTGTTTATCTGAAGGACCACGTTTGACGAGTGTGCTAGTTTGTAATGATTTGTGTTGGCACGGAAAAAGCCTGATTTTCGTGATTTTTGTATTTGGTAGGGCAAGGTGCATGCCAGGTGGTTGCAACAGGAAACAAACTGCAAGTGAAGCTGGGATTTTTTAGCGTAGATGGTAAGCAGAGGTCACGCGAGTGGATTTGGGTGGAGTATAGTGGCTTTCTGTCCTGATCAGAAAGTAGACTCGCATTATTTAAGTGAGGCCTGACCGGAAAGGAGACGTTCGAATCTTTTAAAACTCTTGTCAGGTGCGTGCCCCTTAATGGTCTGTGCATGGTAAGTTTATAGACTGAAGCATTTTAGGGGTGACTATGATGCCTGAGACTGATAGGGAATATATAAGCATTTTGAGACCTTGTGTATGTGTGGTACGAAACCTGAAGAGGTGCTTTCACTGTGTAGGTGTCCAAGTGATGTTAGGGTTGGGTGGGTGTGTGTTTGGGGGTTTAACGTCCTTTTCCACCACATACGGGTGATATCGAAGACGGGGCAACGATGAAAAAGCCAGCACAAATATTTGGCCCCAGCCGGGATACGAACTCACGACCTGTGCATTGAGAGTCCAACGCTACACCATTCGGCCACCCCGCCTCCCCCGAGTGATGTCAGACACGACCAGAAAAGCTCAGAACGATTTGAGATAGAAATAAAGGTAGACGGGCCTTTAAAACAAGGTACAGGTTAACAGTTATGTTTTGTCGGACGTCATGTGTTGCAAAGCAGCAAAACGCAAGGAGGTGGCACTAGCTTAGATTAAACTGATACGCGTTATCCTACCGTGTTCTGCCTTCTGCTTCGT